>APFE030895474.1:106144-173051 GCA_000404065.3 Pinus taeda
AAAGTGACTTTAATAAAGTTAATATAAAATTAGAAAGGAAAAGTGACTTTGGAAATAAATGACTAAGTGGGTCTTTATTAAAGTGGGGTGAATTAAAAATAGAAAGTGAGATTTAAATGTGCATTTAATCTCAGCCATTGATCTAAATCTATTTCAGCCATTGGATTTAGAGATCACCCAAAAGTCACTTGGATCACCCAAAAGTCACTTGGAGTTATATTAAAGGAGGAAAGGAGGAAAAGATCATTCATTCTTTCATGAGCAGATTGGGAGAAGGAGAGCAAGAGAGCAAGGGAGATTTCTGGACAAGAAGGAGAAAGAGGCAGCAGTTTGGCACACATACCAGGCAGCTCTTCAGCAAAATCAGAACAGCAGAAAGACAAGTTTCCAGGTGGTTCGTTGGGCTGAAAACGGATAAGTTTGCTTGCTGAAAAAATCATTTTGCTGTAATTTTTTGCTGAAATTTTTTTGCTGTAAAAAGACATTTTTCAGAAATAAAGAAGAGCTCTCAAACTGGTTTTCCCCAAGAGTTGTAGGGGGTTTTTCCAGGGTCACGTTGACCAAAAATATCAGTGTTTTAATGTGTTTTTATGGCTGTTTATTACTGCTGATTTTTATTTCTGCAATTTCCATCATTCTGTAAATTTTCCAGAATTTGTGTTTTCAGCAAAATTTATTTTTTCCAGCTTGTTGAATGTATGGTTATGGGAAAGGGCATTTAACTACATGGGAGAAATAAGGAGAAACTGAAAACCGGGGTGGGAAAACAGAAATTTTAACATTGCAAATTCCCAAGAGGGTTGGCCCATTGACAAATGGGTAGCAAAAGATCAACAAGCTTTTCTTGAAAAATCTAAGCTGAGGAGCTTAACAGTGTTTGTGGCTGCTCTGACCAAGAAGATTTTGGTCAGCAGACTGTTCATGAAAATAAAGTAGCTGCAAACTTTCCTTGTCAGTTCTATGACCCTGTAGCTGATTACGTGGCCACATTCTTTGGTCAGTGACAAAGGTTATTTCTGGAGTATGCATCAAGTCCTTTGTCTAAAGATTTTTCATGGCGCATGCTTATTTTAATTTTTAAATTTCAACAGCATGGAGGCATAATGTCCAGTACTCTAATGTTGGCCTGGCTCCATTGGACGGTTGAACTCACTTAGGTGAATTGACCCCAGTACATAAATAAGCTCACTCGATGAGCATTTATTTTCTAGTTGTTAAAATTTATATTTTAGCATTTTAGTTTGGTGAGGAAACGACTCCCTGCAAACAAGGTTCCATGGAGATTTTCTGGTTATATAGCTTCATTATGTTTTTGACTCCATGCCAAATGGTGAAGGTTATTGGTCTTGAGGTTCTCAGCGCCTCACCAACAAGGCACTGTCCTTAGTTGGAGCAAATGTCGTCACCCTCTGAAAAGAGAGTTCCAATTGTGCAAAATTTTGTTTTTAAACTCTAACCGCGGTGACCCGTTTTTAACTCTAACCGAAATCCCTTTCTATTTCCAACTCTAGCCGTGTTCCCCATTCCCCTTTGAAATATCTTAAAAAGCATTCGTAAAACATTACCGAAGGCCTTTTAAGAGGCTGGGACCCACAAAACTTTATCGCTATCAGCCCATTTCCCTTTGTCATACATCTCCGCTCATCTCCCTTATCCTTTTGCGATTGCGATATCGCATATCGCAAAGTTTTCCGCTCACCACAATAAATCTGTCTCCCCTCGCCGATTGCAATATAGCAAACTCCGTCGATATCGCATATCACAATTTCCCCGCCGATTGTCACATCTGAGTACCTTCTCCACCCGTCAATTGCGATATCGCAAACTCCGCCAATATCGCATATCACTCCATGTATTTCCCCGTTGATTGTCACATCTAAGTCCCTTCTCCGCCCACTGATTGAGATAAGGTCCTCTTTGTCGATCGCGATAAATCATCCTCCCGCTGATTGCGATATCACAATTTGGGATCGCACAAAAACATAACTCCCTCCTCCGTTGAACTCCCTTCTGACTTGCAATTGTGATGGACCTGAAAGGTTACGTATTATGCTTTTGAGAAATTTCAGATCAACATATTGGGAAATCACCATAAATCAGTGTTAAAACCCCTTTTCGCCTTCCAATGGCGATATACGAGTCTTGGCTTCGAATGCGATATTTTATGTGGGTCATGCTTTATTGAAGGTTCACGTCCGGACAATTGAAAAGCGCTACGAAATATGGTAAAAAAGGCCCTCTCTTGTGTCGCAATTGTGATACCAACAAGCCCAAACCAACAACCCAAATTGAGTTGGCCCGGATCAACGGCCCAGATCAATGAGCATTAAAATGTTTGTTTCGCTTTCGCTCAATGGGATGGTGAGGGTACTTTTCAGCATATGGGTCGGCAGCTGAGGTATTACATGAAGGCATGGAGCAATTGGAGAGAGATATGGGCTAATCTTGTGGAAACCTTCGCAACAAGAAACCCAAGACAACAATGGCCTCAGAAATAAATTCAACAGTTTCGTTGCACGACTTCGAACAGTAAATGAAGGTATGGGGACTCAGAAAGATTAATGGCTCAGCATGGGGCTCCACTCGGGCAGTTAAGGCAAAAGTGACAGGAACCGGCCTAACAGTAGGAAAGGCACATCATGGCAGAGACGCGCCCTGATCGAGGGCCTTTACAAGAACAGTAGAGGGACACTTCCTCCATCATCTTTTAGTTTTTCCTTTTTTCTTTTATTCCTATAATTTCTATGTATTTTAAAGAAGGGAATCAAATCCCGATGAAATCATTTTGGGGCAGCGGAGCCTTGCACGCCGAGACAGCTAGTCTGTGAGACAGCTGGAGCTCAGGCGAAGATATTTTTGTAAACTATTGATTCAAAGCCACCCTTCTTTGTATAAATAGGAGGAGAAACACTTAATACAGGTTCTGGAATTCTGCACCAGCAGTGGTCAAATTCTGTGATTCCATTTTTGGTTCTAAGTTGCATGTTCATGAGGGACTTGGGTGATATACTGATGAATGTAATGCACTGGTAATTGGGCCCATTTTGAAGATTAATGGAACTATTTGGTGATTCCAATCATGGTAATGTGCAGTATGTTCCCCCCCTTTGTTTATCACTTCATGTATGTTTTTCTCCCTTTGAAATAGTGAAATGAAGCTGCAGGTTCCACCCTTGTTCATGATTGTATATTTGTTACAAAGCAGTAACAGTACCTATGTTAGCTACAAATTTACTTACGTACCTGTAATGTGCACAAATTTACTTATGTTGTTTGATGAGAAATGTGCCCATGAGGATCATGGCCTGAAACCTTAATTTGCGCTCCACTATTTCCGCTCTTTCATCTCCTCCCTCTTCCATATTTCTATCGGAAAATCATTGCTTAGGATTATGTGTTGTTTACAGCCCTATGCATCGAATTCCATCATTTTGTCGAGACATTGCTGCTTAGGATTTTGTCTTGTTTACAGCCCTATGCATCAAATTCCCTCCTTCATTTCCTCCTCTTCACTTTACTACAACTTCAATATAACGTTGCCTGTTGTTGTGTGTCGGCCACCAAAACCAGACATTTCTCTTTGAGGTTGGCCCGATTTACCCCCTGAGCATTTGGATCCATGTATCGGCTTGAGTTTAACTGGATGACAGAGTATAGAACCAAGCCCCCTTAATTCTTTTTTAATTACATGACAATTGGAGTGCTGCAGAAACTCCCTCATAGATAATCTTCCATGCATTCCTCTCTTTAAGATGTCCTAGACACTGGTCTACAATCAACCCAGAGATTGTCTCTAGGAAGCTTTCTATATCTCCTGAAGCACTGTTGCTACAAGTGCCATTAAAAGCGACAACATTGTATTTGTAAAGCATGTTCTTCATGCTAGTGTCAAAAGAAAAATATTAAAGGCATGTTCTTCATGCGCTTTGCAAAAGGCAAAATTTTGAATATTTTGGCTCCACAAAGTCAAGTCGGCCCTAGTGCAAAGGTACCAATTAAGCTTGCATGATTACTATATCTATGTAGCATTCAACCTTCTCATGACGCAAGGAATTCTGATTCCCTGAGGCAGCAAGATAAGACAAGTCTAAGGCAGAAAGGGAAAAAAAAAATCTAATCTGAGACTAAGGATACAAATTTGAGGTTAGAAGGAAGCTTATCCGAGGCATAATTTCTGTTAAAAAGGATGTATCTCTGGTAACGATGGACAAGTTGCAGTACCAAATTTTTGAAGTATGACAGAGCCACAGGACCAAAATTTTGGGTATGGTAAAGATGGACAAGTTGCAGTACCAAATTTTTGAAGTATGATAGAGCCACAGGACCAAAATTTTGGGTGCGGAAAGAAGGTCGAACTTCTGAAGTATTGACTTGACTAGGAGGCAGTTTGGTTCGGGTTTTACCTAGCTATATTATTGGTATGTTTGACCTTGTATTTGACGTATGTATCTCAATGGAAATTGATAATTTCTCTAAGGAAAAGGTTGTTGGGTATTTCCCCCATGTGGGTTTTCCCAGGGTAAATTCTTGTGTTCTTTGTGTGGTTGTCTCTTCATGATCCTATTGTCATAAATATTATATTGTTGATGTCTTCTGTGTAATTGCTTAATGATGGAATAATGGATTAGAATGTGAAAAAGATCTAAATCATTAAAAGTGATTAGCAGTATAGAAGACCCTATAAAAATTAGCCCTAAAAGAGAAGCATGTTTTATCTCTGAGCTAAAGTTGCAAAGGGTCGAAGCCCTAGTCAAATCTCAGAAGGTTCAAGCCTAGTTAAATATCTGATATGCTAAATAAGCAAAAGTCTCAAATCTGTAACCCTAGATCCGCTAAAGGAAACAACAATGTTTTGACCAAGTTAAAAAGGAGAACAGGGAAGACCGAAAATACTTGTGCAAATTGCAACAGGCCGAAGTCTGACTAAGAAAGACCTCAATCCAAGCCTCAGGACCAGTTATAGAGGGCGAAATAAACATGTGTTATTGTTGAAGGGCGAGAGGCCTCAGAGCTAACGGAAGAAGGTCGAGAACTAGAAGCCTTAGACATGGTCTCAAAAATGAAATAGTCAAAAGGAAGGTTACAACCCTGATCATTGAAGCATACTTTGTTTATCTGGTGACATCTACTCATCAACAAGGAGAAGCCTTGGTAACAGAAGCATAAAACTTGTGATAGAAGACATCTTATGGTTGCGAATGTTCTGGAGATCTAAGCCTCTATATCTAAGGATGAGAAGTCTCAGGAAGAAGCCAAAAGAAGTTCGAAAAATATCTCTATCTGAGATCAAGCCAGCCGAGTTGTCCATGAAAGCTTTAGTTTAAAATGTGTTTTGGACGAAGTCTGACAGAAGACACTCAAACAAGTCAGTTTGTCTCAGATTTGATAAGCCACTTTCTATCTTGAGTATGCAACCTATGGAGCAGCAATTACAATGATTAAGGAGGCAATATTGTTTTCCCTTTTAACCCATGATGTACTAGAGTATGTCCATGAACCAACCCAATTTGATATAAATTGAAGTTGATCTGTGAAGCGATCAATGGTAAAGCTTCAAGGATCGAAGAATCTCATAAGGTAGTCTGATAATACTTCAACCAACAACAAAAATTTAACAAAGTATGCTTGTATTGCAAGCCCCATATGTGGAAAGTAAATAAGTTTGCTCCATATGCCATTACATGCAAAGTCTGGATTGTGAAAATGGTAGTCCAAGACCTAGTTTGATTAGGAACTGTAGTATTATTTTGAAAATGGCTCGTGAACTATGATGACTCGTAATAGAAAGCAAAATGCCATCCTAAATATCTAATGGACTTTGCTTTCATGCAAAGAATATTACATATTGGCTCCAAGGAGAGCACATTGTTTCCATGCAAATCACGTTATAGTGATTAGTTGCTTAAGGGCAAGTATGATGCTACCAAAGTCTGAAGTTTGATGATTCGAATGTAAGGTACGTTCTATCAATCTCATGTGGAATCTTTGGCAACATTCTTATAGACCTCGGCTAAAGGAAACGATCATTGGTCTTGTATCTAAGTCGTGATCATAGGAATGTATCAAAGGTTTGATTTGTGATCCTTGAAGAAACCATCAAGGGTATGCTTAAAGAGGTCGAGAACCTCTGCTTCAAAAGAAAGTCTAAGCCTTAAGTTTTGAAGGTCACAATTCATTTATTAAAAGAGGAATACAACGCCACAATTATCTTCCCCAAAGGAGCTATCCAAAGCGGAATTTGGCCCTAGTTGCCAATTTTAACGCTCCCTCTCAACTAGGGAGAATTCCACCTGTCAAACCATCAGCCACTGTCACCAATCATCATACCATCCTATCGCCATGAACCACCTCTGTATTTCATCTCAACTCTGTTGAACACTAATATAGATAATGAAGATGAATCGATCGAGAGTGAGTCACAAGACCTTACCACTCTCCACTATCAAAGGTCAACCCATATAACCATGTGAAGAACCGAAATCAAACTTGATGCCATCAACATCCTAGACATAGGGAGTACGGCATTACATGATGCATCCATCGCTAGTGCTATGGTCCCTATCCACTTTTCCCAACTCATTGGCCAGATGAGAGGTATGTCCCATGTGTCCCGGACTACATGGGTAGGATGATGCTAGAATACAAGCACAGAAAGAAAATATCACATCATGCTCACAACCATACGTAGGGAAAGGAAAAACCACATCCTACAAACACAACCACGCGTAGGAAAAGGGAAAACTACATCCTACAAACACATTTCACAACCATACGTAGGGAAAGGATTAACCACGTCCTACATGCATGCGAACCAAGAGTAGGGAAAGGATGAACCACATCCTACATGCATGCCAATCAATAATCATAGGAAGGATCCTACACGTGGGGAAAGGGTGAACCACATCCCACCAACATGTCAACCATCAATCGTAGGGAATGAGTATCCTACATGTGGGGAAAGGATGAACCACGTCCCACCGACATGTCCACAAGCAAGATGCCAAAATGCATCTCTCACTAGGGTATCCGCAAGAGAAGGTGAACCATGTTGAAGAATCTAGGGCAATTAGGTTAATAAGATTCTTCTCACGATGATAACTATTTGTGAGGTACTTTTTACTTTTTCTTATTAGCACAATCTTCTTTTATTATTAGAGTGTGTTTTCTTACTTCATCAAATAGTTACCAGAACAAAAGAGACGAGAACACAAGATGTTGGCTTTCTGCCAGGGCCAAAACCTCTCACTCTTTGAGAGGAAAACCCGCACAAATTCTTCTTATAGAGATTCCAATTGTAGAATACCAAGACCATGACCCTTGACCTATTTCGCCACTCTAATACCAAGACACCAATCCTCTCCTTCATCATTGCTGAGATCATCATCACTGCGACTGAAGTCATCACTGCTGCAACACCGAGGCCATCACTATTGCACCACCGAGGTCATTACTACTACACCTCTACCGAGATCATTATTGTTGCCCCTTTGTTGCTCCTTCACCAAGAACTTCACCATAACAACGAGATCTCTATACTAAGATATGTATATATATATATATATATAGGAGAGTTGCACCTAGATTCACTGAGATCATGACCTTGTAACTATGTCTTCATCAAGATCATGATTGTATCTATACTAAGACCATGGTTACATCTATGCCAAGATTATGACTGCATCTAGAATATATGCCAACACAGAGTGTGTCACTATGGGATCACTAAGATCCTCCTTATCATAGATATGCCAAGACTATAAGGAGACAAGTCCGAGCCCTTTTCTTTGGCATCTGAGGCTGCTTCTATGATCATTGTATTGGTAGGCCGAGACTATGATCAGAGAGACTATGAGGAGGCTGAGACTTCATCTCTGTGGTACCCATCCAAAAAACACAGAGATGCTTGTCTGATTTCTCTGACTTTTGTGGTGACCCTAGCCGCATATAAATAGTGGTTTGTCTCTACACTTGAGCCGACATGTCATGTTGAATAGGTGTGTCTCCATATGTGATCCGACTTGACTTCCTTTGCTATTGTTTGGAGGTCGACTTCTTCAAGAGGGATTATGCTTGTCTTTGGAGGGCTTCTAGACATTTCTATAGACTTGTATACATTAAACATAGGCTCAAGAAGAGCTATTCATACATGACATTAATTCTAGACTCTAAATGACAAATCCTATTATTCTAAAATCACTTGTTCATGAAACCCATGAAGCAAGTTTATAATAATAATTTTGTTCTCTCTATTACATCATTTACATCAGTCATAATTACATGTCATTATGAAGACCAAACCTAGTTACACTTTCTTCAACACTCCTCTTAACTAGGGAGGTATTCATGACGGTACTTGGTCATTCTCAATCTGAAGAATTTCTCATAAGAAGAATCGGATTGGTAATCCATTTGTATAGCATCATAGTAACCAACATTGTTTCCACAACAAGGCCTTGATTGATAACTCTATCTCTCATCAAATCAGAGCACAATGTTGGCGAGACCAATGATTATAGACACCTTCTTCATTGTCTCTCAAGGTACATACCCACCCGAGTGTTCACTAAGAATGACCTTCTAGGACTATTCTTGTATTGCGTTCCCAGCCCTCAAAGAATATCGGTCCTCTTGCCTACTCTTATCTTGGATGCCCTACACATCCTCAAAGAGCATCGGATGCCAGATGATTACCCAATTCTCCATTCTTTCTTCTCAAGTGACGACAAGAATGTTGTGTCTATCTCCCCCTCTCAACTAGGGAAGATATTCCCATCCTTGTAAAGGAATGTACCCAAGCTTCCTCTGACCAGGGACTTAGCCAAGCTCCCTCTTAATTCGGGACATGTAAGATCTCCCTCTTAACTAGGGACTCTCCTTTTCATCAGCAGCTTCTTCTTCGTGGGTCCTTCAGCTGCTTGATCAATTTCTTTCCTTGATGTCATGAAATTCAGTCGAGCTTCGTCCTTGTAGGGCATTAGCCATCGATCACTTTCCTCCTTGGTTAGTCATGTCATTCCTTTCTTCATGGAAAGTGGCCTTCTTGGTACATATCTGGAACCTTCTTCATATGGCTACTTCTTTCTCATCATGCTTCTTTCAGGAATTTCCATTAACCACATGAATGCTAGTTGTACTTGTGCTTACAACTCTTGTTCCAGTAGCCCTGCATGAACTCATATAGATATTATTCAAGAAATCAAAACATAACCTTAAATCAAATAGTACCTTACGAGATGGCTCTTCATGATGACATCTTCCTATAGGTATCAGCATCCTACATACATGTTGACACATCTCCAAAAGATATCCATTGTCAAGGTTCTCCATCTTTTTCAGACTCTCATAAGAGTCTTCATATCTTTCTGGAAGATTTCCTAGTCAAATCTTCTTGGTCTTTTGGATGTTGACCGCCTTCATCATGGTTGCATATCTCACGATTTCTTCCTTCCTTACACATTCCATTCCCAGGAGCTTCCAATCTGAGTTCCTTAATTGTAGTCAACCACCTCATACTTCATACGAGGACAAGCATACATACCTCATTTATCTTTAGGTCATCTAGGACTCTTTCAATAGCTTCCTTGATTGAAGTGTCTTCAACCCCTTGATTTGCTTCATCTCTTATGTCATCATACCATCATCCATGAATTCCACAAGTTGGAGTTCCTGATAAAACACTTGCTTCCTCTCTAGATTAGTGAACCCTATGATGAGGATTCCATCAGAGAATCTTGAGGATCTTGCATATCCCCATTTGGCAAATGTTTCCTTTTTGACTTGATGTATGATGAGCCTTGTCCTGGATGACTTCTTCAATGTTCAACAAGGTTCCCAAGAGTTATATCCTTCATGTTTGACTGCCATGGATTTTGTTCCTTCTGTCCTTCATGATTCCCATGGTGATGTTACAAGCTCTTGTTTCTAATGCTTTCATGATGCCACAATGCATCTTATTATTTATCATGGTCATATCTATAACAAAAGATTTAGGAGCTTATGATAAGAGCCTTTTGTGAGGGATACTATCTCAATCATATTAGGGATCTGTTATTCCCTCTTTCCTTGGCCCTTTTCTTCAGCTTCCTCCATCTTTTCAGTGATCTGAGATTTCTTTCTATAACATTGAATCTTAGCTATACTGTTCTGTCTTATTTGAGGACCAAACTTCCCTTTCCTTTCTGCAAATGTTTGAGTTCTTTAACCTTCAACACTTTTGCCCTCAACTTGTCTTTTTCTATCTAGCATAGAAACCACAAGTTGTCGAATGAGGTAACTTTTTTGTTCATGGACATTTGTAACCTTGCTTATCAGTTAGTGCATTTAAGAACAATGATGATTATCTTCTTACGATCTCTCCCAGAACTCCCAATTGAGATGTTATGAAGATATCCCTTCATTCTTTGGTACCTTCAATTTTGTGTAGATCAGGTCCAAGTGATATGACATTCTTTACTGCATTTTCAGAGAATATATCGTCTATGCATTCAAACAATGCTTGACCTTCAGAGACTTTTCCATAGATATCAACGACTTCTTTTTCGAGGACTATATCTGTCCTCCTTTCTTATGCAAGGAATTCCGATGACCCAGTCAACTTATAGATCTCCTTACAAGCACAAAGTCATTTTACCAAATAAATTAATGAATGAAAGATACTTTCTTGACAAGTGAAGATGAACTCTTCTACTTGATCATTGGTTGAAGAAGATGTATTAGAGCTTCGTCTTGGATAATCTTCTTTCAAATGAAAAAGCCTTTTTCCAATAGAAAAGGTTACTCCTTTTGATAAGGAAGATTTGTTGCTTCCTTGGAAGATCTTCTTCTAGGGCAAGGAGATGATCCTTACTTGTTTTTATAACCTTGAAGATGATGACAATGCCTTCAATATGCTTTGCCTTCTTTTGTAGTGTAGATCAGAACTGCTACTAAGGTTTGGACTTTCTCCAAGATGATGTGATCTTCGTTTTTAAGGTCCTTCGAGCTACCCTGCTTTGTAGACAACTTGATAAGGGTCTTGGTGGCCTTTTGATGGTGACTACGGAAACAAAAGCTCTTGTTCTTGTAGATTGCTTCTTCGAACTAGGGTTTGATTCTTCAATGTAGATATTGATCCTTTTCTTTGATAACCTTCAACTTGCTTTGATGCCCTTCTTGAAACTTGATCCTTGAATGTCTCTTTGTTGCCCTTCCTTTGACTTCAGCGCCTTAGCTTTGATACCATGTTGAAGAATCTAGGGCAATTAGGTTAATAAGATTCTTCTCGCGATGATAACTATTTGTGAGGTACTTTTCACTTTTTCTTCTTAGCACAATCTTCTTTTATTATTAGAGTGTATTTTCTTACTTCATCAAATAGCTACCAAAACAAAAGAGACAAGAACACAAGATGTTGGCTTTCTACCAGGGCCAAAACCTCTTACTCTTTGAGAGGAAAATCTGCACAAATTCTTATAGAGATTCCAATTGACAAATACCAAGACCATGACACCAAGTTATACCGACTATATCCATACGGATCATGTTCTCTAAAAAATAATGATTTCATCATCGAGATGATAAGGGAAACTATTAACCATAATGCAAAGTTGAAGTTGAAATGAATGGTCCACCTTTGCATTTCTGAACGTTACTGGTGTTCGAACTGATATGGAAGATCAATAAATCCATTTGTTGGCCACTCCAAGACCAAGACACCTATCCTATTCTTCGTCATTGCTGAGATCACATCACTGCTATTGAAGTCATCATTGCTGCAACACCAAAGCCATCACTATTGCACCACTAAGATCATTACTACTGCACCATTGTTGCACCTTCACCGAGATCATTACTGTTGCACCTTTGTTGCTTCTTCACCGAGACCCTCACCATAACAACGAGATCTCCATACTGAGCTATGTATATATATATATAGGAGAGTTGCACCTAGATTCACCGAGATCATGACCTTGTATCTATGTCTTCATCAAGATCATGATTGTATCTACACTGAGACCATGATTACATCTATGCTGATATTATGACTGCGTCTAGAATATATGTCGAGACAGAGTGCATCACTGTGGGATCACTGAGATCCTCCTTATCACAAATATGTCGAGACTGTAAGGAGACAAGTCTAAGCCTCACTGTGGGATCACCAAGATCCTCTTCATCACAGATATGTCGAGATTGCAAGGAGACAGGTCCAAGCCCTTTTTTGTGGCATCTGAGGCTGCTTCTGTGATCAATGTATTAGTAGGCCGAGACTGTGAGGGGGCCGAGACTTCATCTCTATGGTACCCATCCGAAAAACACAGAGATGCTTGTCTGATTTCTCTGCCTTCTGTGGTGACCCTAGCCGCATATAAATAGTGGTTTGCCTCTACACTTCAGCCGATATGTCATGCTGAATAGGTGTGTCTCCATATGTGAGCCAACTTGACTTCCTTTGCTATTGTTTGGAGGTTGACTTCTTCAAGAGGGATTGTGCTTGTCTTTGGAGGGCTTCTAGACATTTCTGTAGACTTATATACATTAAACATAGGCTCAAGAAGAGCTCTTCATACATGACATTAATTCTAGACTCTAAATGACAAATCCTATTATTCTAAAATCACTTGCTCATGAAACCCATGAAGAAAGTTTATAATAATAATTTTGTTCTCTTTATTACATCATTTACATCAGTCATAATTACATGTCATTATGAAGACCGAACCTAGTTACACTTTCTTCAAGAAACCACTCATCCTGCTTATACGCCATAGGAGAAGGTGAACCACTCATCCTATGCATATGTCATCAACAATAGGGGAAGGTGAACCACTCACCCTACACATGTGTCATCAATCGTAGGGGAAGGTGAACCACTCACCCTACACACATGTCATATGTCACAGGGGAAGGTGAACCACTCACCTTGTACACCGCGCACCTATAGGGGAAGGTGAACCACTCACCCTATGGTCGCTCGTAGCTCACTAAGTACCCCAAGCCTTCAAGAGCTCCCAGAGCTCCATGTTTCATTTGAACCAAAGATCCTTTCATAAAGGGAATAGTGCCAGGCTGCTCTCTGAAAACCGGGGCTATTTCTGACCAGTTCGTCAATGGGAGCCTCATTGCTCCACCCTGCTACATATAGATGTATATATGAAGGCACATAGTTGACTTACAATTAGCCATTCTAGCAGCAGAGATCTTAGCAATGTTTAGCAATCCTCTGATCCTAGCATATCTTGATGAAGAAAATGTTTGAATGATCTTACTCCCTATTACTCAGGGAGACCACAAGCCTAAGCTTGTCTTTGTAAAGTGTCCATCAGGCCACCTGTTCATCATGAGATCTATCCACTCAAACATGCCATAAAACAGGAATGTCTTTTGTTGTACCAAATAAAGTGGTATAAGGTGTCAACATGAGAAGCAATGGAATCTCTGAATCCTATTCTGCAATATAAAACAATATGTGCATAAATGACTGCTGAATAGTTTCCTTCAATTTATACATCCAGCTTCGATAGTGCTTTAGAGTAACAGAATTCAGACTTTAATTTATTTAGGAAGTAAGGGTGGTCCTCAATATTTATGTAGCACTTAGATGTGCTCTTTTCATTTGATAGATCAACAACATCCCTTTGATAATCTTAATGAGCGGCTTATCCAATATATACGGCTTGACCATGTATCAAGATATAACCCAATGTCCTCATGCATAGTCTACAATAGCTGTTGAATTTTCCAGACTTTAATGCTTAGAAACAAAGCTAAATCTTACACCTTAAAATCATCTGATGGTCAGACATCATCAAAGCATTACAACTCCCTCTGAATCTTTGCTTTAGGAGATCATCAAGTCTTGGTTAATCTGTACTTCTTGATGTCCCAACAAGACTTTATGAATACTACTAAAGGTGAAATTGTAAAACCACTCTTGCTGATAACTGCTGCTGTAGTCAGCCAGAATAATGAGTTGATGAAGTTAATTCTGAGTCAACACTTTTGATGTCATTCCACACAATCAACTGCAATCTTCTTTCTTGCAAAAAAAGAGTGCCACTATACTTTTGATTAGTGGGTAATGATGATAAAGCAGGTGTTGACACACATTCAATTTTGCAAGAAAAATATTCTTACTGCCATGCAGACCTCGATGTAACTAGAGTTGTTACAGTCATTACTACTGGAGCCTCAAATCAAGACTGAATCTTAAGAGTTGAATACTTCACAACGAGTCATAAACACTAGCTAACTGATGAGATGATGCCTAGATCCACTGTAGCTGCTTCAAAGCTAAGGAATCCACGATTTACACATGTCTTGTTCACAGCTTCAATTGTGAACAAGATTGTAACATTGTTATCGATATACAGGGTTTGCATAATGTTAAACAGACCATAGGAGATGATGAGATGCCATTCAAGAGTATAGCGAACCTGGAGTCATAAACAATAGTGAGATTTATAACTTCAGAACTTTGAACATTTAGGAAGATTTATTTCCCATTGACATAATCACAGCCCTGCCACTTCAAGCTTCTTCTAAGGACAGATTCCATTACAAGAATTAAATGTTGCAGATAACAAGCTACTTCTAGGTAAGCCCCACAAATTCTCAAAAGGATGTTTCAGGAAAACTTCATAGCTCATCAACTCTACTGGCATAACCATTGCCTCACAAGAAGTTCAACCCCTTCTGTTGCAGTGACTAACTGGTTTTGAATTACAACAGTCATTTTAGAAAGATGCCATTCTAAGGGTGGTCAAGAAATTTGAGAACAATCACAATGTCAAGTATTTTTAGCAACTTGAATACAACCCACACATGCGGCTTAAATTGACAAGAAGAATACTTCATGACTTCAACTATACGCCATAAGTATCAAATGTTTTTGTCATGTGAATCAATCTTATGTACGATTATATACAGTATGTTCCCTTCAATGCAAATTTCATTGTTTCTATGCACATGTATCTGCCCTGAAATGTTGTCACAGAGGTTTGTTGTAGTCTCCGCTTGATGAAGCTCCAAAAGGAAACGTTTCTTTAACTAGGGTCACTAACAGGATTGCAGTTCTGCAAATACATATCAATATTGTAAGGGCCAACCGAATAAGACAGCTGGACAATAAATCAAGGATTGAATGTTTTGAGAACATGCTTCAGATACTTCCTTCAGAATGAAGATGATAATGGAACTGTGAAGACAACAGATTCAAAGGCAACAAAATGGATCATTTTATCTGGGCTTAGCACACAGACTGAGGCTTTTAATGTTGTCACTATTTTAAATGAGGCTCAAAGTTTCAGATCTTGACACCAACAGTCATATCTCCTCATCATTATTCCTTTGAATCGAAATTGCCAATGAGTCAAAACTTTTCCAGAATTAAAACTTAAACAATGCCACGCTATATCCAAGAGTTGTGCACTTGACAGAAGCCTGTCACAGGATTGCCAAATATTAGTAATACAACCACATTGCATAGGGTATGAATTTTCTCGCTCAAAAACATAGATAATCATTGCTTTAGGGAAATGAAACTTCTGGAAATGTCATCCAGTCAACTTCTGCTTCAGAGACAAAATTAATGTGAGTTCCTTTTGACAGTTTCGATCAGGGTTGCGGGGGAGCGCCCCCCCCCCCCCCCCTCACTCCCGCTCCCAATTCGCACTCCGAGCGGGAGCGGCTTCAGAGCGCCTCAAGAGCGCACTCCCTGCCTTTTCGGGAGTGTTCAGCCTTTTTTGCAATTTTGTTTTTGCAGTAATGTTCCAAATGCAATTTTTTTTCGAAGAAACAAATAAGTTTTGAATGGGGCAGCTTAATGATCAAGCCTATGGCCCTAGTATTGATATGTGATTCATGGTAATGTTAAATTCAATGAAGATCAAGGAGAATGTCACTTTTACTTAAATTTTTAAGATTACCATGAAATGACTCAGAATGTTTGAGAGTGGTTCCAACTTCATTGGATTTCATATGGAAAAAGTAGAATTTTAAATTTCATTCAAAATCTATGTTGCCAGGAAACATGGGTGCGGGGACGGGGACGGCATTTTTGGAAACAGGGTGCGTGGGTTCGTCGGGTAATATAAATATTAAATTTTAATAATTTATTTTAATAATTAAAATTTATAATTAATAATATATATGAAATTTGAATTTGTATATTTTTTCAACTTTAAACAAGAAAACTTTAATCATTTAAACATGCACATCATTGAACATTCAACATTGACATTGAAATTTCAAAATTTATCACCAAAAAACTGTTCATTGTTTACATATTAACATGAATCATGATATATGTCCATTGTCATACTACATTCAAAATTTGCCTTAAAGCATCTTCAAACATGAACTAGGAAATTTTAAAATACTAAAATAAAAATACTAAATAGCTAAAGCCTAAGGAACAATGGCTTCCTCAAGCCATGTCTTTAACATCCATGTCATCAACATCACTTAGATCTTCAGCTAGCATGTTCTCCAAGTAGGAATCACTCTCATCTTCAGGCTCTCGCTCATCCATAGCAATTGGAGGTAGCTCAATATTCAGTGTATGAATGCGTTTATAATATTACCTATTGCTCCACAAATTTCATTCTCTGCTTTGATTGTCCCTCACATCTCCATCAAAATTAAGCTTATAGCTGTTATTTTTCTGGTGACAACGAAGGAGGCTTCATGCTCTTGTTCCCTAATTGGCATTATGTAATGCCATTCATTAATGCAAAAAATGATGAAGATTTTTTGCGCTTTATTAATCTAATTGCAACTATTTTAGGTTAAAAGAACTGAAACGTATACTTCTCATATTCTAGTATATAGCAATGTTGTTAAAAGTGTGAGCGGGATTAAATCGGTGCGAGGAATGAATCGGAAAAAATCGGAAAAATCGGGAAAAAAAGCAGAAAAAATCGGGAAAAATCGTTTGGTACAAAAATATTCATTTTTTTTCATTTTTTTTCAATTTTTCATTATAAATCGCGCTGCCCCGCCAGCCTGAGCTTTTTTCCCAAAAAAGCGGCAAAAAAAATTTAGCCTGCTTTTTTCTTATAAAAAGCGCAATTAAATTGGGCTAGGGAAAAACTCGCGATTTTTTGAAAAAAGCGCGATTTAATCGCGCTTTTAACAACACTGGTATATAGTATAAAAAATTAAAAATTTAACAAGTCTGGGCTGAGTAGAGGTAAGTTTGTGGCATTGTCATCTCTGTTTAGGGCTTCGGTTGGGTACAGGAGTTTGCATAGGGAGCCCGAGGTCTGTTCCTTAGTGAACAGTGAGCTGTTTTGTGTAAACAGTAGCATGAATCAAGCCCTATAGCTCAGCGTTTAACAACAACAACGAGGAGGGACTACGCCGCAACTGTAGGAGGCAAATTGAGTGTATAAAAGTGGACTGATGGTTGTGGGTCATGTTGCAGACAGTCCGAAACAGCAAGAAATTGTGACATTCATTCCGGCAATTCTGCTTAATGTAGTTGAGCCCCTGTGGGTGTTCACTGTTCAAATGTGTAATATAGTGCACCTATATTTTTCACACGCGGGCCTTGTGAAACTTTTTCATGGAATAATAAAATTGAAAACAAAAACTTGTAAACACCACTGCCATTGACGCTGCTCTGTCCATTGCCGGTGAAGCTGCCCACTGCCGCCGGAAATGGTAAACGGGGATGGCTCAAGCCTCAACCAAATGGAAAAAACTTAAAAGTTAAATGAAATTAGTAATCACGTATCAAATATTTGCTTGTGTGCGTTCATAAAGAGTTAAAGTCTTAAAGATTTAGGGTTTTTAAAGTTTTTTACCTTTGTTATAAGTTATTTTTTAAATTTCATTAAAAAAAATTATTTGAAAATTAAATTTTTAATATAGTTTTTTTATGAAGAACCAAAAGAACCCAACCTGAAGAACCCGAAGAACCCAAGAACCCATTAAAGGAAAAGAACCCAAATTTTTTTTTGAAGAACCCGGTTCTTCTGGGTTCGTCTGGGAAGAACCCGTACCCGAATCCGGTACTTGGGTGCGGGAACCCGGGACAGGTTTGAGAACCCCACCCCCAGGTGCGGGTACCCGTGCAACATAGTTCAAAATCCAGCAGACTTATCAGTTTTTCAGGATTGGGGGATTGCAATGTTCCCATTGAATTTTGTCATGTATTAGGGTATGTAACTCGTATTTAATCAAGAGCACCAATCCTTCTATGTACCTTGATGTTAGTGACATTGGTTGTCGAACTCGTCTATCATGACCCTCCTAAAAATGTACACATCACTCAAACAAAATCTTGACTTGACATGCTATGTTTTTTCTATCTTATGTTAATGCTTAGAGGATGATATTAATGACAAAGATCCCTATATAGATACAGAGGTAATGACAAAGATACCTCTAGATATTAATGCTTAGATGCTGATATTAATGACAAAGATCCTAATTTTCCAACAAGACTGAAAAATTAGACATTTCTCGTGGTGGCAAGAGGCCCAAGCATAAGCAATAGATAATAGATTTACTTGTCTTTTCTAGTTTCTAGTAGTTTTTATAGCTATTGACTCTTTCGTATTTATTATGATATTTTTTTAAACAATATATGACAATTTAAGTTTGAAGTTGGCAATTATAACTCTTTAGTAATGAATTATGAATATGATGGTTCATGAAAGTTGAAAGTTGTTTCATTTCATTTCATTTTATAACATTTAATTTCATGTTAGATATTATTTGTAGTAATGGTTACACTTAGCTTACAAGTACAACTTTGGCGATCAATGATGATAAATGTTATATATTGAATTTTGAAAGCTTGAAACTTTAAGATTGATGAATCATGAGACTCAATATGTTGTATGTTACTATGTTACTAACTTGTGGACGTGGTTGATGCAGATTATAACTTCTAGATGATTGTTGTTTATAGGTTCAATCTATGTTTTTTTATGTTTTTTATATCTAATTCATCATTCTACATGTTTTTGTTGACATATATGTATCAAAATATATATATATATATATATATATATATATATATATATATATATATATATATATATATATATATATATATATATATATATAATGCTCCAGGATTCGCTCCCAAACCAGGAGCTTCTGAAAATGTCGCTCTCGCACCCGTTTTCACTCCTGCTCCCCGCTTTCGCTCCCGCTCCCAAGTAACACTGGTTTTGATCATCAAGTGAAGGCAAAAAAGACAGGCTCAGAACAATTGAGACTCATTACAATGATTACTCGTGCGTTGGCGTTGTAGTGGCTACAGAGACTTATGACATGCCAAAGAAACACCTGCAAAAGACATCACAAGCCAAATCCTAATCCCAAAAATAAAAGGAAAACCACAACCCTCTCAGACCTTCGATCTTCTTCAAGCAAAATCATCGGAAACCTCAGAGAGAAATTACCTATGAGTAGTCGTAGATATAATAGATAGAGTGAGCTCCTTTCCTTAGTGTTGCAAACAAATTTCAAAGAGGCAAAATACTTGCTTGCAAATATTGCGATTACACCTCAATGGTCCATATGATACGAAACCAGATCAATTCTCTTCTCCAGCCTTTAGTGCATGGAGTTGAATAATTTATTTATTTAAAGCAGCAGACTTGAGATAGTGTAACCATGCACATACATCATTTGGACATTCACACTCACCCTCGTTATATAGATGTGAGGGATTAGGAGTGAGATAAGCAAATCATGTAACCTTCAATGCAAGAATAACAAAACCAATACGTGACTGTAACTGAGTGAACCCAGCAACCATTGATGTGTGACGTTATTGAGTGTATGACTGTAGTCATAGATAAGTGAGTCCAGTTCTGTAATTAAAAACAAACTATTGACGCTGCTCCAAAGGAATTGAACTTGGGCCACTCAATTAACCCAACACGCAATATTAACCCCATTTGACTAAATATAATAGTTTTGTCGCCCTTCTAGCTTTCTCTCGAGGAGAATTTTAATCTTACAGAATTATATATCAGAAAACCATCAATTTTACAAGACAAATGAATTTATCAATGGCACCTCACAACCTTGAGAGGCGAGAATGAGCCCCAGATTTGAAACCCTTTTAAATTCCGACGAACCGATTATAAAAAAACCTAGGTAGCTCAGAGTTCGCGAAATTCGACCTGAACAAGATAAATTGGCCAGTATGGAGAATTCATGGTGAATCGAGGGTTCAATTTGCCTCAGGCTTGGTTCATCAGTGTATGATGCCACAGCGAATTGTCAATACTCCCTTGAGATTTCTCATTACTCTTGGGCTTGTCCTCTCCTGGCTTTGATTCCATGTTAATTTTGAGATAGCCAATTCTTTTTTTAGATCAGATACTTCATTAGCCCATAATTAAATCCATTAATTCATTAGCATTAACCATTAACTTATGACAGTAATTGATGAAAGAACATTCAACATAAATGCAAAAGACAAGCCAAGATAAGAGAACACAGTAATTGGCACAAGCCAAGGAAAAAACCCAAGTTGGGGAAGACCCTTAAGCAATTCATCTTATTGTTAGCATCGAATGTTCAACAGAGAGAGAGTACAATGATTTAGAGTTAGAAAGACTTGCCAATCTATAGATCCAAACAGAAGTCAACTAGGGTCTGGATGGGGCTGCCCAAAAACCCTCCTTAGTCCTTACTACTGCGGCTTTCTTTGACAAACATGAAATTACCCTTCTCTAGCACTGAGGATGGACTTGAACCCATTTTAGGCTTTTTGGTCCTTCTGTCTATGCTGGTGTAGACTTGAAATCATATTTTGGAAGTGTGGCTACATGAAGGGAGAATTTTCTGAATACAATACCCAAACTCGACTTCATTACCTATTCCTGAAGTCAAACTTGTAATGACAAATTTTCCATACAAAAATGCTCAGATATTTCTTCAAGACCTGTGGCTATCCTTCAGAAGAATCTTGACCCTTATTACAGAAGAAAGAACCAGAACCAACAGCCCTTCGACCTCCTCAAGTGCATGGCTACCTTAGACACAAATTGGAGCTCCTTTGACGTGTGAAATGAAGATAGAGGTTGCCCTTATATACAATTTGACATGAGGATTTGCCCTTATGGAGGTGAAGTCAACCTTGACATATGGAGGCAAATTCAAAATTTTCAATTTTCAATTTTTCTTGCCTTGATAGGGTTATGACTTATAGAATTTCTTTTGAATAAATAAATATTTTTCCTTAGCCAAATTTGATGATCTTTAGGTCGAATTTGGTCCTCTCGAAAAAAGGAATTCAATGCCATAGTTATCTTCCCCAAAGGAGCTGTCCAAAGTGGAATTTGGCCCTAGTTGCCAATTTTAAGTCAACCTAACTTATAGGAACTTGTGCATGCTAAAGAAAGACTGCTTGTGGTCTCTTTGAATAAGGCACGAGTCAAAGAAGACCTTATTCGCTACTATTTTCAACACTCCCTCTTAGTGAGGAAGGTGCTTTTGGAAGAGACTCATCCACCTGGATCTGTCTCCAACACTACCACATTCTCCACTACTGCAGTTGCTCCCTTTGAAATAGAATACTTCCCTTCTTCCTTCTACGCAATCTGACCTAAAGAATTGTTTCTTGCAACCATGCTCTGCGGGTCTATCACTTATGCCATAAGTGCCATGCACCTTGTGTACCTTTGTTGTTGCTTCCTCTAGCTAAAAGTGATTCAACTCTCTTCTGATATCCCTTAAACAAATCTTATGCCAGCTTAGCGTGAACTCTCCCTATATTGGGAGTCTTTGACTTTGTGGTTGCCTCCACCCGCCCGGGGCTTCAATCCTCATCATCCTGTTGGTCAACCCAACTGCCAACTAGCTTAGACTCAAACTGAGATACTGGCTGAGGCTCCATGTTGAGAGCTATATCTTTCTCTCGCTCAACCATCACTTCTTTATTCTGTGCACTTCCTACCTTGTTGCTCAAGGTTGTTCCTGTCTCCACCTTAAGCTTGTAGAGATTCTTCATCCTCACACTATCTGCTTCTTACATCCAAAGGCTAACTGTTGGAGGTAAGCCTTACATTTGCTGAAGATGATGTTGAAGTTTCTAAGTCTACTTAGTTAGAAACCCTCCATGCACTTTATCTGATTTATTCCTACCTACTTGTTTCGTTACTTAACAAGTTATTTACAATGTAAATACTGAAAATAAACACTAATGCATGCTCAACATATTATAGATCAACAACTAAAAGAAATAGAAACAATCACACCATATGACACCATTATTTTTGGACCAATGTCCTCGAAAAAAACCAATGTGGGAAAACGGTGCAGCTATCTTAGGGTTTTCTTATTAAGCAATATTAGAGTACAATCTGGGTGCTACCCTACCAAACAGAGAATTTCCTTGGCAATAATACCTCTCGGTTTGAGACAAATCTCCTGGTTGAAACCTCGGATAATACTTCCGACAGCTCCTCGGCTCCAATAAGCCCCATAAACCCCAGCGTCTACCCTTTCTGGACTGCGTCAACCCCTCTCTGCCCAACGCTGACCCTATGTCACCCTGAATGGGTCTACGTCAGCCTTAGGAGGCCTTGCGTCAGCCTTTTGGCCCTTTGTGTCAGCAACGCTAGCCTCTTTGAGGCTCTGCGCAGCTCCCAGCTGCTTCTACATGGCCCTGCGTGAGCCCTGGCGACTAATGTGTCACTCTCTCAGGCTACTTGCTGCTCTTTCGGCACTATCTCTGCCTCTATCTCTCTGTACTCAATGCCCCTCAGCTGCAACTCCCGATCACTAATTCTATCTCTCTTAGTAAACCCCACTCTCGAGAATAGAATGACTGATCACTCTAGTGTCTTCTTCAAGTGACTCTCAAGCCTCCTCTTATACTTTTCCTATTGACATAACAACAGTCGAGATTCAGTCCCTAATCAATGGCTAAGATTAGATCTGGCTTGATCCATGTCTTTTGGACGATTCTAACACAATTTCATATCAATCCTCATTAATATTTTATTTTCCCTAAGTTTAGACTTAGGGACTCCATTAAAATTATTAATTATTTTAATATCTCCTGAACTATTTAGAAGCTGCCCAAACCCTTTCTGGGTATTGGAGATCTCATGTGCCCCAACCTCTCCACCAAATTTCGTGGCTACAGCACATCCGATGCTACCCCAAATCAACAGATGACATCATAACCCTTGTCCTCAAGGGTAGTTACCGAAACAAGAATCTGCTTTAATCTTGGAACATAGAGGACATCTCTGAGATGAAGAGGATTACCTGACTCCCTTTGAAAACTAACAATGCCAACTCCATTAGCTACATACATGCCATCTTCTCCTAACTCAATCTAAAACTGCATGTCCTTCTCCTTTAGGTGGCTGAAATTCAACTTGTTCCCGGTCATGTGGAACGACGACCTTGAATCAATATACCATACATTGCTATCTGTTGAGCTTGCCATGCAAGCTATCAATGAGAAATATTTCTCGAACTGGGCAAAAATGCATCTACCTCCGTTAATGCAGCTACATGATCCTTACTGGACTCCTTCTTCTGCTTAGGACACTTAGTAGCATAGTGTTCAAACTCATGGCAATGGAAGAACTTGATCTTACCTAGATCCTTCTTCTTTCCCTTCTAATTGGACTCGACCACTCCTTGGTCCTCCTTGCCCTTGGCCTTGTTGCTCTTGCCTAACAGGGTAAAGTTCTCCTCGTCCACTGTCGAAGTTGATCTACCATCTCTAGTCCCACTTCGGATCTCTTCTTGAACGCAATCAATCCATAGCCTTTCTGAACTAGGAAATTTTTCTTTGCCACTTATTGCATCTTAGAAACCATGCCATGACTTGTGAAATTCTAGAAGAGCAAAACTCACAAGCTCATGCTCTGATACAGTCACGCCCACACCACCCAGCTCATCTCGTACATGAGTGAACCTTGACAAATATGTGATGATGGGCTCTCCAGCGCTCATTCAGATACTCCTCAGCGTCTCCTTAAGAGTGAGCCTCCTGGTATCACTAGTACTCTTATATAGATCTAAAATAGCTTTGTACATCTCAAAAGTTGTCTTCTTCTCATGGATATGAGGAACTATATGATCTTTGACCCTTTCTAGAATAATCCTCCTTGCCTTGATATCATTCTTGTTATGTTGGGCCAATTGTTGGGCATCTTGTGGCGGTGGAATAGCCTACTTCACAAATTCTCCCACGCCATTATCTTTCAACACTATCACGATCCTTCCTTCCCAGTAGACAAAATTATAGGCTCCCTCTAAACAATGGTATGATCTCAATCCTTGAGATGCCATCCTGCTTACTCAAAGAGCTCTCTCCAATCTAGATTGATCTGTGCTAGCCACAAACTAATCTCGGTATTGGTCTTTATTTTGATCTCTACTCCGATACCATATAGAAAATCCTTGAAATTTTGCAACTACTATTATGAACAATGTGAACACTAGTGTCTTTTCATTAAGACACGAAATTTGCGTACCATAGATAAGAAATGGAAATAAAAGAATATGCAGAGATAAAAAACACAACACAAGAACACAATAAATCTTTCCTGGGAATCCAACTGGGAAAACCCACTTCTTTTCTTGAGAATTTTAGAGTTTGAACAATAGATCTCTTACAAAACAATCGTGTTTCAATAGACAATACAGTTGTTCTCCCTACTTTACTTAAGCTTGAAACGCCCTACATGTAGCCTTGATCTGCTCCCTGAATCCTTGCGCAGCTTGAGCCCTACTTCCTAGCGCAGGAATCTTTATTTCGTAACACAATAGTGGCTTCTATCTTATAGGGAATTCTCCCCATTTCCTAGCCAAAATGGCGAGAATTCCTCCCTTCAATCCTACGTATGGGCTTCTCTTCACACGCTCTCCTTGCTATAAGTTTCTGCTCACACAACCTTGTGCAAACAATAATGATAAAATATGTACCTTCGTCCTCCTTATAAGGAATTCGACCCATCTATATCTTGCAAGTTTATTTTTGGAACTCCAACTTGCGGTTGACTGTTAACTAAGTCTAGCTTACTCATGTAACTCGTCCTAGCCACAAAGAACCATAGAGACTTGTCACTTGTCCTTTTCCAAATCTAACTTGCACTAGGAGACAAACAACTAAGCCTCCAAGTATACGCATGAGTTAAACTGATTCATGAACGCATCCTAACTTATAGGAACTTGCTCATGCTAAAGAAAGACTACTTGTGGTCTCTTTGAATAAGGCACAAGTCAAAGAAGACCTTACTCACTGCTATTTTCAACATTTAATTCCTTTGTTGATCAATGAAATTGCTCAGGTTGGTTTGTTAACGCTTGTGCATTCACTCTTTTTAATTTTGTGTTTACTTCACCATTTTCTGAGATGCACCATGTGAACATGGTTTACATGGTACAGGGACCTTGATTTAAACTTGTGTTTGTCTCATTGTTTTCTAAAGAGGAATGTGTGAACGTGTTTGTTAGATGGACTTTACATTGATTATGTGTCTGCACCTCAGTTTGGTCAACTTTTGTATTCCCTTCCCAATGAACAATTAGTTAAAAGGGGAGGGTCGCAATGTTTATTTGGCCAAATTCTTCTATACACCATCTTTCCCAAGTGAGTATTAAAGGGATGTGTTGAGATGTAATATTTACTTGGTCAAAAGCTCTTTATGCCAACTTTCCTTATTTCAGTCCCTAAGTCAATTAAAAGGGGAATGTTGGGAATAAGTTCATTAATATTGACTTAGTGGACATTACTTATCCTACAGGTCGACAATCAATGTAGTGGTGGTTGGTGGCCTTAGTGGTCCTCTATTAATATGGTGGTTAGAGGGTGGGTAGCGATCCCTCATTAATGCAACATTTAGCCTAAATAAAATCACTTTATATATGGGCTCTTTTACCTCTATCAACTACATTGTGCAATCATGTAATCAAATCAATCTTCTTTAGAGTGGAGTTTTCTACTCGGTGATAATTTCTCCACCATACCTCTAGTGTCTATATTCCATGCAATATGTGTAGAGACTTCACTCTCCACAGGTGGCATTTTAATTTAACTCTAATGTTTAACGCTAAGAAAGCAATAAGCTCTAGTTCCAACTCTTCATTTTCTTGCTCACCAAATGATTGGGTTAATCGATCTAATCATTAACGCTTGTTGCTTATAATCATTGCATTGAGCGGAGGGCCTGTTATGTTGCATTTGTTGTTGCCATAATCTTTCATTTTCATATTTGAGATATTCCATAGGTTAATAGGCTAATGTGAAATGGAAAGAGGCAAATATTCTTACTCTCATAACTAGTTAGTCTCTTTATGGCTATGCCATAATATACCCAATCAAGCTTACACATAAACAAACACTGACTCATTGTATGTCATTAAACAGCATTCCTAAAATCACAAATAGCTTAGTGGCCCAGTCTTTCCTTCCTCCTTTCTACTTAAACGTTGCCCTAGTTTTCACAGTTCCTCTCATAAACCAAGTGGCATTTCCAATCCCTTCAAGAACTCAAGCTGGCCTTCTCTTTGTGGTGGTGTGGCACTTCACTCTAAATATCACAGTTCCTCTCACAAACTAATTTGATTTTGAAATCACATTCGCAATTGAAAGCATGGGTAATAATCATACCTTGGAAGTGCGTACTCCTTTTTGGCCCTTTCCTTTTATTTATGTTTTTAGACCTGAGAATATATAAATGTAATATGGATTAACATGTATACAATTGTGAGTCTATTGGACAACATTGTAACAATTTTATTGTGCAAAAAATAATTTTACTGATGAAACAATAAAAGGAAAAACAATAAGCATGCAACTCGTGAAGCTGATGTGCAGAATTTGTTAGGATACTCACGAGGGAGAATTCTTAATTGGATCTTGAATTGGAATTGGAATGTTGTATGTATTGTTTTACTTGTAATGTTGGTGCTAGTGCTAGTTGTCATTATAACTGCTAAATCTGGTATTAGTGGAGTGTAGGGTTAATATTTCTTCATTCATCAAAATTTAAACAAAGGCTTGATTTTATAGATGTCCTTGGAGTTTGTACTGTTTGACTCAGCTACTTTCTGTTGTAACTCTCTTATTATAAATTGCAAACCATATGTTTTTTCTGTATGTCAAATTTGCAAAAGTAAAAACATGATGATCAAGTTAAGAATTGTATTCAAGGTTGATAAAGAGTTATAGTGAAGGTAGATCCCTAAATCTCAAAACCTTAGATAAGGTTGAGACGAAGATACACACAATAACACAATATTATATTAAAAAATACGTCACATAATTAAAATGAAATTCACCTTTTTGAGATGTCAAAATTGTCCAAAACTTTAAACATGTAAGCCCTTATATTCTAACAATCTCTCTTAAGTCTTAGAACACACTTGCTAAAAGAAAACACACTCTGACTACCAACACATTTACTGAAAACTCAAACAACAAAACCAAACATTCATTAGATACTTCTTTTTTCAAAATAGTGCTTGAACTAGAAAGAATCCTTCAATTTGCTTCCTTAGGGTTTGGAATCTCATAATTGTCCAAAAGCCTAAACTCTAATAATAACGAAAAACCCTCAAGTCACCTTAACACATGTCAACCCTTATATTCTGAAACTCTCTTAAGGCTTAGAATACTAAAAACAAAACTTACTAAAAGAAAACATATTCTAACTACAAACACATTTACTAAAAATTAAAACAAGAAAACAAACATTCTTTAGACACTTCTTTGAAAACAGTGCTTGAACCAGTAAGAATCCTTCAAGTTGCTCCCTATTCCTCCAAAAGGTGTAGCCTCCTAGTAGTAATCCACGTTCCCAACATTCTTGGACATTATTTGCATATGAAATGTCTTGTAACCGTCT
Source organism: Pinus taeda (assembly GCA_000404065.3). Taxonomy (NCBI): domain Eukaryota; kingdom Viridiplantae; phylum Streptophyta; class Pinopsida; order Pinales; family Pinaceae; genus Pinus; species Pinus taeda. The sequence continues at coordinate 133,969 of APFE030895474.1, forward strand.
TAAAGGTACGATACAAACTTCCAAATCATGGATCTCCCCTTGACTATAGTACAACAATTCCCTCATGCATGTCTCATAACCCCAATGAGACATAGTTTCTCCAATCCACAATCATGAATTATTAAAAATTTATCTCTCCATAACCAAATCATTATCACTATCAATGTTCTGTGAGTCTCTAGCAATAGCTACATTTGTTAATTATTTTAAGTTTTCCTTTGAGAATGTCATTGGCAAAGGTTTTGAACTTAATTTCCATATGACATGTTCTCCCCCAGTAGTAACACCCAATCCCATCTTACCTATCATTCTCTTCCCCATCATTTTCTTTGAGCATAGTGTTGTCTCTTGCTGAGAATCTCCATTCGTATCTGTTAATTTTTTAAGTTTAACATGTGCTTTGCTTAGGTTAGTTACTCTATACATCCATTTGCCCATTAATCCATTAGCAATCACATAGTAACTAATGAAAGAACATAAGTGATAAATGCTGAAGACAAGCCAAGACAGAACAACACAAGAATATGACTCAAGCCAGGGAAAAAACCCTTGATCTAATCTTCTTATTATTAATCATCAAATGTTCAGCAGAGAGAGAGAGTACAATGATTTAAAGTCAATACTGACTTGCCAAAGAGAAGATCTGACATCAAAGCCCTTAAACATGAAGATGACTCAATGACACTGTAATACTGGCACCAAGGGCTGGAGATTTCTATACTGCAATTCTGACTACAGGTTAGGGCACGAGCACAGTTAGCTACAGCACCCTATCCATACTCATCATACTTTCTATGAACAGCGGCCTTCCTTCAAACAGATCTTCCAACAATTTGATGCCCTTTATCCTTCTTCTAAGGTTCCAAAATGGACCATATAGCTGGCTGATCTAACATAGCAGATTGCGGCCTGGCTGGAGGTAACCTAGTTAAGTGTGGCCTGCATCAAGGGGATATAAGCCCCAAGGACTATGCCCAAAACACTGTAAGATCAACCCTTATTCAAAACGGCAATCTCTGCTTCAGACTTGGACCTGAAATGAGTCCAGAGTTATTCCCAGGCTTTCTCCATACAACTTTGGCTTCCCTTTCTGCTACTGAACTCAAACTAGCAAGTAAAGATTGCCCAAACAAATCTGTCCAGACCTGCGGCTGTCCATGATGGAGATTTTCGGCCCTAACCCAAAAACAAATTGTTCGTAGACCTCCATCAAGACCTCGGCTGCCTCAGACATATATTCAAGCAAGTTGATGTGTGTGAAATGAAGGAGAAATCACCTCTATATATATCATTCGGTGGGGGTCAAGGGACATGACCATTGGACTAGGTGAGCCAACATATAGGTGAGGCCGACCTTGATAATTCACATGTGAGAAAACATAAATTCAAAAACCCACTTTTCCTTATCCAAGTATGATGATCTTTAGGTCGATTTTGGTCCTCTCAAAAAGAGGAATTCAATGCCATAATTATCTTCCCCAAAGGAGCTGTCCAGACTCCAAAGTGGAATTTGGCCCTAGTTGCCAAATTTAACAATATCCCCTGCAGTTGTTCTCTTTTCTTCAACTAAAAGAGAGGAAATCATGTCTTATAGAGTGTGTGAAGATATGAGTAAAAATAACAGGGCTGTATTGAGAAGGCAAATTGTTTAACAAAATGTTTGGCATCCTCTTCCTCTACCATAGCTTTTACTTCAACTAGTTGTCTAATGAGAGATCTAAAATTGTTTATGTGGCTACACATAGTGACTTCCACAAACAACTTGAAATTGAATAACTACAGCTTTAGAGAAAACTTTACATTCACTAGTTTTGCTCCAAATAGCTTATTTAGATTATCCCAAATCTTCTTCATGATTTTCCCAGATCTACAAGATGCAACTGAGAGTTTGAGAAAGGCCAATATCAGCTTTGGCTTTTTGGATATATCTGCAATTGCTCAATCCCTTTTACTATTCTCCACAAAAAATTTTCATTAATTGTATCTGGATCTTCACTTTCGAAGTGTGGAAATTCTAGCCATTGAATTTTCTAGTGTTTCTATTCTAAAAATTATGTGTAAACTCTTTTCAAAACAAACAGGATGAAGAAAATACCTCAAAAATTATGCATGACAAGCTGGCAGCAGTTGAACAAGTGCAGCATACAGGCATATGGGCTTATGCATAGCGGCTGGTGGATGATCCAAGATGACTGCACAATCCATGGTGGCTTAACTGAAGGCTAAATGAAAACTTAAATTCGTGACAACTCAATTGGAACCTGGATGTTAGCTAGGGAAAGGGTGACATTGAATTGGCAGCTCATGCAAGCAAAAGTTGGTGGCTTTCATCCTTTGATATGCCTGATGTATCCTTTCCCATGGTGGCTGACCTCTATTTTGGCAGCTGACTTCTAACAAAACTATCACCGATCCATGGACATAAGGCAGGTATGGAAGCTCCTCTTCAAAGTCAGCCATGAGGATCTCCTTACTTTTATACCATGTTACAAAGAAGCTAAATTCCTGAATCACAAACCTTAGATAGGGTTGAGATGAAGATACACGTCATAACATAGTATTATATCAAATACTTAACATGATTACAATGATATTCACCTCCCTTATAAAGTTTGAGAGGTCACAATGGTCGAAAACTCTAAACATTAATAATAACCAAAAACCCTGAAGTCACTAAAGTGACTTTATTACAAATGTAAGCTTTATATTCTAACATAAAGTAGCAGATATGTGATCTGGTCCAGTAGTCTAGACTCTAGACTCCAAACACAAGCATTAGGTAGATATAGTTTGATTTGCAATTGCAACTAACTACATGGTAGGTTATGCTCCTGCCATACAAGAACCAGACACAATGGACTCTCAAGAGCCCGTCTAAGAAAATACTAAGAATGGCAAGTGAACTGCCAATTAAATCTGCAACCTAACCTAACAATTTATCTTTAACCTATATTACACATTCCAATTTTTCATGCCATATGGTAGCAGGCTAATAAAAGTTACAATCAAACAAAAATAGTCTTATCGTGCCATATTTTGTATTCATTTTGTAAATAAAATGAAACTTCTAGATCTGATAAATTTCTTAAGTTATTTCAAAGAGGAAATATTTCACCTAAGTCTTGAAAACATTTCAAAAATCGTGGAAAAGATAGCAGCTCATCAGAGGCCTCCTTAAATATTTTCAAAAATTCTAGCAGAATAATTGAAATGCTGAAGAATATTGGTTTAGTTCTGCTTCTTCTTGCATTCAATATACTAAGAATCAATGTGATATTTGCTCATAATATTGAAGCAAATAAGAGCAACATAAACATAAGAGCACGCAGATTTTTCTGCTAATTGTGCAATGGCAAGTGCTTAAGAGAGACCTTTGTAGAACTCCCTTTCTCCCAACTCAACCTAACCTAACTATATATTGTTAACCTATATCTAGTTCCAATTTACTGATGTCGTATGACAACAGGGTAGCCAGGGCTACAGTAAGACAAAAAAGAGTCCTATCATACCCTATTATCCACTTGTTTTGTAAACAAGATAAAACTTTTAGATCCTAAAAAGAACTTAAAATGACCTAACTGCAGCCATGTTCTTTTTTCAAAATGGGGTGGTAGTACCAATCTGTCAAAAGAGTAGGTCAATTTTTTCAATGGTTATGGGCACGGTCAGTCCTGGGTTACAATATATATTATGTTGGAAAAATACCAAATGGTATAATGTTATCCGTGCCCAATTTTACAGGGACAAGAAACATGTGCTCTAAGGTCACATGGGAGCATAGTTAACGGGCCATATACCATTGTGTCATTGGTGTCATGGGGTGTCTATTGTGTCTTGTCATTGAAGTCATAAGGATGTCATGTTGCCACATTGAATTCATGAAAGTGTTGTTTGTATTTTCAATGGTCAACGAAACTGTCCCAGAAGGTATGGTCATGAAAGTCTGGACTCTGGTCTTCAAAAAATTAATTGAAGAAATTAGTGGTCGTGACATTTGGTGTAGCAAACCTAATATCATAAGTACGAGTCTATGTTGGAACTCGCCATTCCAACATCAGACAAGTTTGCATTGTAATTTTTGCAGGAAATGTTGAGTACGAGACTGAAAACGGTTATTTTGCTCTTGAAGACAGTTGTAGAAGATAATTTCCAAAAGAGAGCGCTATCTTTTTAGTTGTAAGGGAATAGTGAGTCCAGAAAAATGACTCATAATTGGTTTGATCGGAAGAAACCCAATCCTAGATGAGCATAGTACCCATGTAAGATTTGAAGAATGTGTTGTGTTGGTATGATTATTGCTAGTTTGAAGACATGTAGTTGTTTGTGAAGACAAATTTGCAACTGACAGATGTGTATTTCTTCACATAGCCCTCTGGTATTATCAAGCAGATGACGAACCATCCATTATGGGTATGTCCAAAGCACTTCAGTATTATTCAAGCTGTCAGATGCATTTGTCCATGAAAGCCTAATGTTAATGTTCCTGTGAAATGGCAAAATCTAACTATTACAACTCAGTTATACTACTAATAAGATTATAGTAGAAGAGTTGGATTTGTAGTTTCCTCTATAGTGTTTAGGAGGTGTTCCAGAGTGCTAAAAGTAAGCTCTAACTCTCAATTGTGGATAAGGGGTCAAAATGCGTAGCTCTCATCAAAAGCAGAGCATTATTTCTAGGTAATGAAGCTCTCATGCAAAATCTGATTATAATATTGCAATTTGATGGAAAATATCAGAAGAATTTTTTAAATATTTTTGCTCATTTTGAAGAGTAAAAGCAGGGGTTTGACAGCTCAGGGATCACTCACCATTATCTTTGCATGTAAAAGGGGTAGAGGGAGGAATTTACTTTAGATTTTTTAATAGTGTTTAAATATGTCTAATAAGTTGTCATTAAAGGAGGGTTGGCAAGGGCAGGGGGTCTTATTTCTTGCCTGGAGGAATCATAGAGCATAGTTTTGCATGGAGCCTCAGTCATATGACAAACTACCAAGCAGAAACATATGCCCTACTCCAAGGTCTGTCATTGGCACACCAATGAAACATATGAAAGTTATTGGTATTTGGGGATTCCACAATTATCATCAAGTATATGATTCAGGGTACAACTCCAAAAGGAAACAAGTTGACTCGAGTTCTCTTTTAAATTAGAACCTTCAGAGGAAGCTTTGAATCTGTGCAATGATTCAATGTCCTGTGTGCCAACAACAAACAGGTGGACACACAAACCAAACTCAGCACATATAAAAAATTAGGGCCGTTAATGGACACACAAGCCAAACTTGGCACATATAAAAAATTAGGGCAGTTAATAGTTAATAGTTGATGAACATGAGCATTATCAAGACATTGACAGCCATGTGTTTGGGCCAAAAATGGGAAATTTCTGGTTTAGTTAGAAGAAGAATATTTTGTTTAATCTCCCGACACTGGTTGTCTCTTTTGACGTACTTCTCCCAATTGACTTCAGTTACAGTTTTTATATTATAATAGAATTTTCCAGTTTTTTTAAATTAAAAAAAAAAAAAAGGAGGAAAGAAGGAAGGAAGTTGACATTAAAGGGAATCTTGGACAGTACTTATTTCAAACGATTATGTTACCGCTAACTAAACATAAGGGGGATGATTTGTGAGTGGATGTTGGTAGCCAAGAACTTTAGCAGGCAGCATCAAATGTAATAATCTATTGTATTTTAGCTGCAAGTGAGTTCTGGAGAAAAGATAAATGCTTTAAGGCACTTACCTTCATTATGAAGAGGATGGGTAGCGGATGGTATCCAGCATAAACCCTAAATTGGCACAATGCCCTGTACACAACTCGTGAATAGATCATATATAAAGCTCATCAACAATATGCTAACTAAGAGTAAACCAGACGCAAAGTAGGATTTGAACCAAGTAAGAAGTGTGAAAATTTTCCCAACGACCCCTCGAACTACGCTGGACCCACACCAATTGACTTCTGGATATTTTTCCAATCCTTCACAGGGTAATTTTATGTCTACTACGAATAGACATGGAAAATGTCGCTGGCAGACTCCAGTGGCGGGTGAGTGTGTTGTACAGTGTTTTTCCATGAAAACATTTAAAAATTAATGGAAAATCTGGCGCCAAATATATGCAAGATGGCTAAATGTCTTCAAACAGAAGCAACATTCATCCAAATTTCCAGTATACCATCAAATTCTGGCCTATAGATATGCATGCAAACAACTAAAAATCAAGACAAGCCGAAATTACTCACAAACATAGGGAAAACGAAATTAACCCATTAAAATAGCAACGAAGCACGAACCTGAAACACTCGAAAATTGCTGAGGTGAACTGCCCTCTACCGGCTTAAATCGAAGCTGAAACAAGGTCAATTCATATTGCAGACGTATGTCCTTATCTACCACCCATAGCGATTGTTGATCTTAATGTAATACACTTCCAAAGAAGAGTCAGCCTATATACAAACTGGACTTTGTAATTCTGAAAGCCAGACCGTCTGAATTTTTTGATATCATAGCAGCACAGACTTTATCACGATGAAACCGGCAATGGCTTAATATACGATGTCTTTTTCCGCATCACGTCCTCCGTTCGATTGCAGAGATTATTTCATTCATTTTACACAGCCAATTTGTTTTCGTGCCTATCCTTGTAGGCGTGTTTTTCTATATAATGTTTCGGGAATTTAAGGAACAAACGTGTCAAATCAAAGAAATCTAACTGGAAGAGTGATCCGGTCAAACCAAACGAAAATTAAGGGGCACACCCGGTTCAGAGATCCAAAAATTTTAGATTTGAACGTATGTCTATCTTCAATCATTTTTACGCAATGACCTGTCAGGAACATTTAGGGCAGTACCATCATTAATATTTACTATTTTTGGATGGCTGAACAGCAACGAGGTCGTCACTCCAGGTATAGCTCATTGCCAAAAGGGTAACTTTGGGAGGAGATAAACTCAATTTCTCGGTAACAGCTGCATTATCACATGGAGCGGAATTACTAAGTTGGAAAGTTTTTGAAAAAACAAGTTTTTAAACGTCAACTTGACCACATCCCATTATCAAATTGAGTAAATTAATAATCGAAAATTAAATAGAATGAAAATTTTCATTTATTAATATGGGTTTTCCCATAATTTTATTAAAAATCGGATTTATTTAGTAAAAAAATTGATTTAAATATATTATTCTTTCAAATCACGAAAAGCAATTAATAAAAAATTCATTCGATAAGTTCAAATTTCAAAAACTATTGTTTTTAAATAAATTTTTGGTAGGTTTTATTTATATTTTCAAATAATTTTTATTAAAAAATAGAGTAACACGCTACAATTTTGTTTGGAAAATAGTGGAAATCTCGGTAAAATTTTAATGAAAATCCGGGTAAGATTTTAACGAAAATCTGGGTAAGATTTTAACAAAAATCTGACAGAAATTTTGGGAAATGTGGGTTACACGTGTCACGCTTCAAAATTTTAGGTGTTTGCGTTTTGGGCTTTTGATGGTGATGAATCTATTTTCACCCAAAAAACAAGGGAAATGTGGGATACACATGTCAAGCTTCGGGGTTTGGGTGTTTCGGGGTTTTGATAGTGCTGAATCTATTTTCACCCTCAAAAAAAACCATTTAAATATAGTAATGGTTGAATTTTTCGAAACAAAAAATGGTAGATCCCAACCAAAAATGGCTTTTTAGACAACCCCTTAAAATTTTGATTTAATAAATTCAAATTTCATAATTATATTTTTGTAATAAAATTTTTGTGTTAAATATATAATAAAAAATTGTATAATAAGCATATATTTGCTTATTAAAATATTTTTCAAGTATAAAAATATTTATTAAAGATTTCATTTTAATTTTAATTATATACACAAATTTAATTTTAATTTGTGTCCTAGGGGTGTTGTACTATCTAAGAGATGTTGAATTAATTTTTTCTTGGAACTTAGTGATAGTTACAAATAATCAAATTGAAGCTTATGCCATATATTTTAAATTTAAGCTGGTCTCCCCTCTTAATATCCTTAAACTCATCATAGTAGGGATTCTAAGAATACTTTAAGAGATTGTGGGATGATATGGGATGACAAGTTGTCTACTTGTGGGATGATGGGGTGGTTGTCTTATTGGGATGTTATCACCTCCACCCGGTTTCAAATGCCATGGGGGGACACCATGACCCATCATAGTAAGGTTGGAAGGATAGGCATTGTGTTGGAATCTGGAATCTCGGCTTCAGTTTCTGGTGGTCTTCGGATGCCTTAGTCCTAGGTTGAACTATGAATTTATGATATATGTGGCTTGCAAGTTGTTACATATATCTGAGGAGGTTGCTAGTTCTGCATCAACCATTTCCATTTAAAAAGAAAAAATATTATAACACATCTCCCGTTGGGCTCTCTGCTCCTTCTAAAGCCAGATTATCCACAATCTTTCAGCATGTTTGTTATTTAGTTCACTTATCCCCCTCTATTTCTCTGTACCATGTCTCTTGCAATAACAATTCTCAAGCCTACTTTGCAACTTACGACAAAATAGGGGACCTTGTTAGGTCCCTATAATACTAGTGATTCCCCATTACTATTGTCATTGTAGCCCTTATTGCTATTGTTGCACCCCTATTGTCCCCATATTGTTATTATTGTGCCCCATAGAAGCCCACTATTGTTATTGTTGTGCCCTTATATTAGTATTGTTATGTCGACTTTGATTATATTGTGACCTATTAGACTCCTATATATAGAAAGGAGGTTTTATCATTTGTATCATCCAAGAATTGTTCATTTGTGTAATGTAAAGGAGGTTTCTCTCTCGAAGAGGCTGATTCTGAAGTCGTTGATATATCCTTTTTATCTTTTTTCTGAGCAAGTTTCTTAACATTTGGTATCAGAGCTTTGGATTCTAGGGTTTCACTACTCCAAATAGGTCATAGTTGAATGTTCGCTATAACTTTATCTCTACGGAGTTTTAGAAGCTAAAAAAAAAAAAACCATTTAAGCCTAAATTGGTTTTAACCTCGGGTCCGAATTTCAGTCTTGTCTCAGTATATTTTCGGAGATATGATCTGAGGAAGTTAGGATTTTTGCAGACTCCCGAATTACATTCCAAACATGTGACCTTGGGAAAATCATCATAACTTTCTCTCTGAGCATCAGATTAAAATTTTGTAAGAATACAAAAATAGGACAGACTATAGTTTTCTATGTATCTTTTCAGATCCGAAGGTCAAAACAATGACACATGGCACGTTGTACAAGTTCGCTCTACTGAAAAATTATATAATCAGGCCATCTTGGGAGATTGGGCATAACTCTTTCTTGGAGAATCCAATTTTGGTCAGACTGGTCGAATTGGAAAGAGGACTCAAAGGGCTACCGCATGAAGCAATTTCAAACCTTGGAGATCTGTAATTACAGAGATACAACGGATTCAATATTGAGCTTCTCCAAAGCGAATAAAAAAAATAATAATAAATTATTAAAAAATTAAATATTATACAATTATAAATAAATAATTAATAAAATAAAATAATAAAAAATTGTGTGTAGTTCTTTTAAACTTTTATATAAGTTTGGGTTGAAAAACTAGTTTGAAGTTCAAAGGGCATAGTGAAGCATAATTATCATTAATTAATGCCCCAGAGAAAGAAAATGGAAACACCTAGTAAGCAACTAGAAAGCTTGATTCAATTTTAACATATGCCACAAAAACAGGTGGAGATAAGAACTCTAAAGGAAGGCGAGCATGGCAGTTCTATGGCTCAGCAACCTAGCGCCAGACGGTCTGGGCTAAACCATTACGGCTCGCCTGACCCCATCTGTCCTACCACCTATTTTCCTATGGTTCCCTTGGTGCCCTCCATCCTCATGGTCTTCCCATTCTTCTCGCCATAGGTTATTTTCACCGACTGTTTACTGTCGATAACAATGGATCTAGATGATTTGGATTATGAGGAGGACCCTCATCCCCATGAGGTCATTCGATCACACCAACGCTCCAAGTCGGGTTTTGGTCCTTTTGCTGCAACACTGTGACCTCTGTCAACTGTTAACACTGCCCCGATCCGACCAAGACCATCTGTGCCCCATCCCCCGCCCTCGGTTAACATCGATGATGCCCCTGGCCTGGGTTGTCCACCTCTTTCCCCGACGACCTTGAACATGCTCGGTACTTGTCTTCAACCTTCGCCTAGCTTCAACTCGTCGCTCCCCTAGCTCCCCCACATCTCTTCTCCGTATTGCACCCTGTCCTCCTCAGGCATCCCCCCACCTGGGCCTACCTCCTTCACAACCCTACACACTCCAGTGCTACCTTAAACCCTGGTGGCCCTAATCCCAGCACACCTATCCGCTCTGGTTGTTTTAGCTCCCCGATCCCTAACCCTAAATCCACCCCATCCACCCCTCAGACTGTAAACCAGGGCATCCGTGGCCTTCTCCGAGACTATCCGACAACCCATAATTCTGATAAACTCAAAAAGGCAGGTGCCTCAAAGCTGTGGATAAGGACATCAATCTCACTTTGGGTGGAACTATTTTGTTGAGAGGCTTCGTCTTTGGACCACAGAGATTTGGGGCTCCTTACTCAAAGAATTGCCCATCATTCGGGTGTTGGCACGAGGATGGTTTTCCCTTCGCTTTCACAAGGAGGAGTACATGGACCAGATATTATCCCGATTCTGGCATATTGAATTAGCACCTGTTCTACTGAAGAGATGGGATCCTTTGTTCGACCTTGAGAGGGAACAATTGGCAGCAGGGCCTATTTGGGTCCGTTTATCGGGCCTTTCGATGCAATTCTAGACTCCTGTTGTTTTCAAGCGCATTGGAGACATGCTGGGTACTTACCTGGAACATGATCAAGCCTTTGAGAAGACAGGAATCATGACTATGGTTCGCATCCTAGTACATTTTGACACGAGGGAAGAGCTGGAGGAAAAGATAACCCTCCATTGGCGGCATTTCTCTCATCGTCAAAATCTTGACTATGAAGGAGTTCCATTTAGGTGCAGATGATGCCATAAGGTCGGACATCTCTTAAAGGATTGTCCACTGCTCTTGCCTGCTACTCCAGCTGCTACAAAGGGAACAAAGCATCGACAGACGGAAGACCCGATTTTGGACGAGCTACCCTCAGGTACGGATCGTCCAAAGGATGCGGTTGGGGTCACTGCACAACCATCCAATGCCCCCATATACCGCCTATATCCCCCCCATTAACTAGATCCCAGTCTGCTGCAGAGGTTGCTCCTACAACGGGTACTATTTCTTCTTCCTTATCCTCTGCTCTTCTTTTTAATCATTTTATTGTCTTATTGGCACCATCTGCATCTACTTCATGTTTGGTAAATTCCCCCATCACTTGTGCACTTGATCTTCCCTCCCCTATCTTCTCCACCACCCCATCAACTGTCCTTGGACAGGGACATCTACACCTTCCTCATTCCCCTACCGCTTCAGGCTCACACTCCTACAACCTCCATTCTCGTCATCAGACAAACCCTAATATGATGGGCCTGGGCATCCCATACTCTACCATTGAGCATAAACCCTCCCAGGGCAGGCCCTCCAAGATGTCCAAAGCCATCAAAATTGTTGGGGTTGATGTTGCCCAGGGCCGACATAACACCATTTAAAGGGTACGTAAAGCACCAGACACCCTTGATTTTGTTCCCTCGATAAAGTGGCTATCTTACAACTGCGGGGGTTTGGCTAGCCCCACTAAAAAAATAGCCCTTAAGGGACTGTTATGTTGTGAACCCTGTGACATTATTTTCCTTCAGGAAACCCTAGGTCATTCCAAGCAGATTGTTAAGACCTTACAAGCCATCATGCCCAGCTGGCACTTCCAAGCTCTGGATGTTGCTGGGTGATCTGGGGGTCTTGCTATTGGGATCAACCCTCGATCCATTAAGGTGACTTCATCATGGGGAGGTCAGGGTTTCCTTGGAATGGATATATTCTCGGCTAAACTGGGCAAACATCTCATATTATAAACATTTATGCCCCCAATCAAAACAGACTGGCCTTCTGGCAACAGTTCCTGGATAATCCCCTAATTAACCAAACATCTATCCTAGGGCGTGATCTAAATTTCTCCATTGGACATGAGGAATCTTGGGGACACCACTCGCAGCTGGACCCACTCTCAGATCAGCTGAGCACCCTCTTGGAGAAATATGGTCTCGTTGATGTTCCTATGAACAAGAAGATGCCAACATGGCATAATAGACGAACAGGAGATGCAGCTTTAGGGAGGAGACTAGATAGGTATCTCATTCAAGAAGACCTTCTAATTTCCCTCTCAAACTACAGAAAATGGGTGGGTATTGGGGGAATTTTAGATCACTCCCATATATATCTAGAAGTGGCTGGCTCTTTTAGAATACCAAGGGTTCCTTTCAAGTTCAACTCAACCTGGCTAAAGGATCTCAACTATATCTAGATGGTCTTGGATTTTTGGATAGCTCAACCCCCACCAATTGATCAGAGGAAGATCAAAGGATTTTGTAGTAACCTGAATAATCTTAAGCGATTATCCATTGATTGGGCAAAAAGGAAAAAATCTAGGGATGAGCACACCCTAGCTGACACTGAAAATCAACTAGCCTCTTTAACGGATGAACATGGAAGAGGTTTCATCTCCATAGAAGTAAAACTACATCTTCTGGAATTAGAAGCCCAAAGATCAAGGATTCTGTTGGAATGGGAAGAAACATGGAGACTCCAAAGCAGGGTTATCTGGTTACAAGCGGGGGATGGTAACACAAAATTCTTTCATAAATTTTCAAATGGAAGAAAAGCCAGCAACACCATCTGGCAGATGCCCTCGGAACAGGGTCAGATTGCAAATACACACCCACAACTAGCTCGATTGGTTAACACTTACTTCAAGCAGTTGTTCAAAGCCCCCTAGGCACACCACTTGCAGATATCGTCCACATTGCTGGACATTTACCCAGATTTGTGGAACCTGATTTGATGGAGGATCTCATAAAACCTGTTACCATGGGGGAACTAGAGAACACCCTGAAGTGGTTCAAGAAGGACAAAAGTCTTGGGTCGGATGGCTGGTCAATGGAATTCTACCTTACCTTTTTTGACATCATTGGACTGGACCTACTTGGTGTGGTCGAAGAAACCTGGTTATTGGGTCGAATGTTTGAACCTATCAATTCCACCTATATAGCCCTCATCTCCAAGTCGAACTCCCTGTTATCTTTTAATGACTTCAGGCCTATATCTTTTTGTAATTGCCTTTATAAGATTATTGTGAATATTATTGCAAATCGCATTAAACCGATCTTGTCAAATCACATCTCTCTAGAACAGTTTTCCTTCCTACAAAACTGACAAATCCATGGGGCCATAAGCTCGACACAAGAGACCCTTCACTCCATCAAACTGAAGAAACTCAAAGAGGTGTTGCTAAAAATTGACCTCTCGAAGGCTTTTGATAGGGTCAGTTGGTTATACCTAAGGATGATACTTACCCATCTGGGGTTCCCATTGGTTTTATCAAATGGATTATGGGTTGCATGTTATGTACCTAGGGGGGGTAATATGGGGTACCGAGGGAGGTACCCAAGGTAATATTGTAATAATGGGATGGGCCATAGAAATAAATAAGGTGGTTAACCCATGTCATGTAAGGGACCACAAGTAGTTAATAATAATGTAATGGGCCCATGGTATTAGTTGATGGTATGAGTAAACCATGGTAATGATGCATGGTATTGTATGTATGAGGCCTATATATAGAGGCTAGAGACTCCACATGGAGAGGATATGAAGAGAAATAGTATTGTATGAACAAGCATATGGCTTGTGGAGTATTCTCCTTCCTTAAGGAGTGAATGTATGGTGTTGCCCTACCTTAAGGGTTTGATAATAAAGAAGCATTTCTATCTATTTCTATCTTGTTATTTCTTGGGTTTATTTCTATTATCTATCTATTCTGGGTTAGATCCACAACATTGCATCACCTTAGTTTCGTTTGAAATCTTAATTAATGGATCAATTTCCCACTCTTTTCGAGCGGAGCGTGGAATCAAGCAGGGGTGCCCACTATCCCCTCTGCTATTTCTCATGGTCATGGAAGGCCTAAGCAGACTGATTGTGATGGAGAAGTGAGTAGGGTGGTTCATGGGCCTCAAGATAACGAATCAATGCACACTATCTCATCTGTTCTTTGTTGATGACATACTAATTTTCCTAGATGGGGGAATAGAGGACATCATCGTACTCTCTGAAGTGCTGAAACTATTTAGCGCTACAACAGGGATGGAAATAAATGGGGACAAATCTACTATATCATTCTCTTACTGCTCTCAACAGGAAACCCACCTAGCACTACAAAATTTCCTCTATCGAAACCTGTCACTAGAGGATGGATTGAAGTGCTTAGGCTCAAGGATAAAAGCAGATGGATACAAAATTGTAGACTGGACATGGTTGATTGCCAAGGTGGAAAGAAGATTAAACATTTGGAGCCATCGTCCACTCGACAGAGCTGGTAGACTGTTGCTCATTAAAGTGGTTCTGGAAGCCACACCAGTCTTTTGGATGTCTCTGACCTAGATCCCCCAAGGTATACTACAAAGGATATAGCGAGTCTATTATCATTTCTTATGGAAGGGCCACAAGGAAGGAAAACCCTATGCATGGGTCAAATGGAGTAGAATTGAAACTACTAAAAAATGGGGAGGTTGGGGCTTAAAAAATATCTCTGCTTTTTCACAAGCACTTGCGGCCAAACTAGGTTGGCTACTTCTGAAACATAAGAGCCTTTGGTCGGAGGTGGTCACCTACAAATACTTTTGGTCGAGCTCAATCTTGGATTGGTTAAGATTACCCACATGGAACAGGATGGGTATATCAATGATCTAGAGGGTTGTATTAAATACCCTTCCCACCATAAGAAGGGGTCTCACATCGAGGATTGGTAATGGTGGGTATGTCTGCATTGGGATCAATCCATGGATTGGCAGTGGCAACTCCTACCATCTCCCACCTGACCTGATTACCTTCCTCAATCACAATGGAGTGCACAACATAGCTTAAATCGGGGACCCTCACAATATAACTATTTATCAACAAGCGTGGCTATCTGGGGCGGCCTTGGATATTCAAGTTCAATGGAAAATGGAGTGGAGGACTTATTTGCAAGCATTAATAGAATCCCATGTGAGATTAAGGGATGAGGATGATGACTTGATCTGGGGATTTGCACAGAAAGGCAACTATACCCCAAAGGATGGATATTCTATCATACATGCTAGCCACAAGCCGGATTTTCTGGAGAGTTGGTGGACTAATATATAGAAGTTAGGCCCACCGTGCACTTGATTACTGATGTGGAACATCATCATGGATAAAACCCCGACTGGATCTAACCTTAGGAAATGAGCGTATCCGGGGCCGACATGGTGTGTTTTATGCTAAGCAAAGGAGGAATTGAATCAACATCTCTTCCTCACTTTCCCCACTACACAACAAGTCTGGGTGCAGGTCTTACACACACTAAACTTACCATATACATGGAATGGTGATGATATACCAGATGCCTGGAACAGGTGGCGGGAAACAACAATTATCTTGAGAGCTCTGAACCTGCCCTGAATGGTATGTTGGTACATTTGGATGTGTTGGAAAAACGATATCTTTCGGGGGAAAACATTGTCTGGACACAGATTATATCTAAGATTTGTAATAGCTATATGGAAATCCCGGTCGATGAACAGGTTATCCGGACATAGAACATCGTTCTGGAAGTCATTAACAAAGAGCATCCTTGGGCCTATTTCGATGAAGCAGCACAAGAACAGGGTTGTAGTGGCGGCATTATCCTACATTTGACTGAAATGCATTTTTTCACATTTGTTTGGGGTTGGGAGATGGCACAAATAATTTCGCGAAGCTCCTTACACTCCATCATCTCTTATATTTTTCTTTATACACAAATTGCAGATAATTACAAATTTATGGAGATTCCAAGATAGTTATAAACTAGTTCAACTGCATATCAACATGCCATGCATATACACTCAAAACCATATTGGATGATATTTTATTTCTAAAAACACATTTTGATATTGTTTCATGTACTCATATCTACAGGGAACGTAATGAATCCACAGACTGGCTATCAAAAGGGGAAACACATCTTCCTAGAGGGGAATGGCTGATCACAGAGCATACACCTGAGCAGATCTATCAATTCTTCCACAAACCTTACATAGAACAAGATTCACAGATGGCTGACAGGCCCTAACTTATCAATATATTTTGTGTTAATATTTTTGCCTATAGAACAGTAATCACCAATGGTGAAATTTTGAATATGTAATTAAAATGTATATGATCTGATACTATCACTATACCCTTCACAGGGTCTTTTTGTAGTTTCTTTTACAGTTACAAACAATCCACATTTGACCACAGTCACTTTCATGCATATGCCTATGGAATTTACAACATGTAATTTTCTTTGATTAATGAAAATTATGATATTTTATCCCTGGGAAAAAAAAGCCAGAAAGCTCTAGCATGATGCATGAAGAAGAGGAAAAAATGCAACATGATATTTCAGAATTACAAGACCAAGTGCAACAAATTTCACTCTCACAAAAGGTAACAAAAACTAAGATTGATGGTTTAAAGAAAGGCGTGGAAGCAGAGATGAATGGTGTGGAAGTTAAGATGGATGTTGTGGAAGCTAATATGGATGGCATGGATGCTAAGATGGATGGTATAGAAGAAAAATTGAAGGGTGACATGGAAGATTTGAAGATAGATTTGACTAAGTTGCTACAAGAAATGCTTACTAATGGTGAAAGGGTAGTAAAGGAAACTCATGATGAGAACAAAAGAAATGTTAATCATGATTTCATAGTCTCTAACGTTGGATTGAAGACCCATCATGTTCCAAAGATCGATATTAGGAAGTTTGATGGCAAGGATCCCGTAACATGGATACTACAGATTGAGCAATATTTCGATCCCCATAATGTGCAAAACACACCAAAGGTATGCATTGCAACTTTATATTTGGAACCAAATTAGTTTGTATGGTATTGATGACTTTGCTCTCGTAAACAAATTGTCACTTGGGAATTTTTTAAGGAAGAAATGATAACACATTATGAGTATACAAAAAGCAACACTTTTTTTAGCCAATTGATAAACCTCAAACAAAAGGGTTCAATGATGGAGCACATTGAGGACTTCCAAAAATTGAATATAAGGGTAAAAGATATTCCAGAGGAGCATAGGATTGATGTGTTCATAGGGACTTTAAAGGATAACATCCAACATGAGGTTTGCCTTTGGGAACCTGACTCATTGGAGAAGGCATCTAGGTTGGCAAGAAAAATTGAAAGCAAAATTATGGAAACAAGGAAGCCTACCACTCACAACTATAAGGATGGAGGTGTTGTTTCCCCTAGTCTTCCACAACCTACAAGGTTGAAACCCCAACAATTGGAAGAAAAAAGAGCAAAAGGGCTTTGTTACAGCTGTGATAACAAATACACTAAAGGTCATAAGTGTGCCGAGAAGAAATTATTTTACATAGATTGTGAAGAGGAATAAGAAAAGGAACAAGAAACATCAAAACAAGAGGATATACACCAGGAACAAACCCTAGAGAAAGAAGAAATGAATTCGACCATATCTTGTAATGCATTAGCTGCAGTTACCACTCCTCAAACTATCAAGATAGAAGGACATATCAAGAAGAAAAAGGTATCAGTGTTGATTGACTCGGGCAGTGCCCATAATTTTATTCATTATAAGATAGCCAAGGAATTGAATTGCTTCCTATATCCAGCACCAAAGTGTCAAGTGATGGTTGCAAGTGGAGGAACCATAAATTGTTCTGGAAAGTGCCATAATGTCAAGCTATCCATGGGAGAATATGTATTGAATAGCCCAATGCATTCCATTCCAATGGGTGGTGTTGATGTTGTACTAGGATCCCAATGGCTACAACCCTTGGGTACCATAGCTTTTGATTTTCAAGAAATTTTCATGAAGTTTTGTTCGGAAGGAAAGGAAGTTGAATTAAGAGGTATCGCAGGGAAACCAGGAAAGATAATCAGCTCTAATGGAATGACAAAGTTTCTAAAGAAAGAACAACGAGGCGTATTTGCACAATTATGTTTGCTAGAGGTTCCCACATCGAAATCATCTATTTCCCTAGATCTCCAAAAAGTCTTGGACAATCATTCCAAGGTATTTAAGACTCCCAAAGGTCTCCCACCTATTTGTGATTATGATCATGTTATTCATTTGATTCAAGGGGGTGTTCCTCCAAACATCAGGCCTTACAGATATCCCTATGCCCAAAAGAGTGAAATTAAACGTATAGTTGTAGAAATGCTAGAGGTTGGTATAATTCTACCTAGTCAAAGTTCTTTCTTTGCTCCAATAGTGTTGGTGCACAAGAAGGATGGATCATGGTGCATGTGTTTGGACTATAGGGAGCTCAACAAGCTCACTATTAAAGATAAATTTTCCATTCCTGTCATTGATGAACTATTGGATGAATTGCATGGATAAATTTACTTCACCAAGTTGGATCTTCATTCAAGATATCATCAAATCAGAATGAAGACTGAAGACATTCTGAAAAACAACATTTAGAACTCATGAGGTCATATGAATTTTTGGTCATGCCTTTTGGGCTTACCAATGCACCTTCTACATTTCAAGGTTTGATGAATTCCATTTCCAAACCCTTCCTTAGAAAATTTGTGTTATTATTTTTTGATGATATACTAATCTATAGCAAGTCTTGGAAGGATCATGTTCAACATATTGACACGGTGCTCAAACTATTGGAGGAGAAACAATTATATGCAAAAAGCTCCAAATGTTTCTTTGGAGTACCAGAGGTCGAATATTTGGGTCATATTGTATCTCATGAAGGTGTTAATGTAGACCCTAGCAAATTTAAATCCATTAAGGAACGAAAAATCCCTACCTCCATAAAGCATCTACGAGGATTTCTCGGGTTGATAGGGTATTATCGCAAGTTTGTTAAGAATTATGGGAGAATAGAAGCACCTCTAACAACATTATTGAAAAAAGATGCATTTTTATGGACTCTAGAAGCAACGAAGGCCTTTGAACATCTTAAAGAGACAATGTGTCAAGCACTGGTCTTAGTTACAACAGACTTCACGAAAACCTTTAGTGTGGAATGTGATGCCTCGGGAAATGGAATTAGTGTTGTTTTAATGCAAGAAGAAAGACCCATTGCTTTCGAAATTTGTCCAATCAACGAAAAGTATTTACACAAAACTATTTATGAGAAGGAAATGTTGGCAATATTACATGCACTTAAGAAATGGCGACCCTACCTAATGGGAAGACACTTCAAGGTAAAAACGGGTCATGATAGTCTTAAATAATTTTTAGAACAAATATTATCTTTAGAAGAGCAGCAAAAATGGGTCACAAAGATGTTGGGTTATGACTTTGAAATCATCTACAAAAAAGGGAAGCAAAATGTTGTAGCAGATGCACTCTCAATAAAGGATGAGGATATGGAAGCATTGCTTTGTGCCATTTATATTATCCAACCAAATTGGATAAACGAAGCAAGGGATGAATGGAAGAATGATGAAGAAGTGTGGGCACTCATTCAAAAGTTACAACAAGATCCAAGTACATCTGATACATTTAGCTGGAAAAATGATTCATTATGATACAAGGATCGCTTATACCTATGTCAGAATTTCCACCTCAAACAAAATATTCTTATGGAACTGTACGCCTCTCCCTTAGGAGGGCACTCGGGATTTTAAAAACTTACCACAGGTTTAAGAAGCAATTTTTTTGGGATGGCCTTAAATCTGATATTCAAAAGTTTGTGGCGGAATGTTTGATTTGCCAACAAAATAAAGTTGAAACAATTAAGACCTTGGGTCTATTACAACCTTTATCCATTCCAAGTCAACATTGGGAGGAGGTTTCAATGGATTTTATCACAGGTTTACCCAAGTTCGAAGGAAAGAGTGTCATCATGGTTGTAGTTTATAAACTTACCTAGTATGCACACTTTTGTGCATTATCTCATCCATTTAAAGTTGGTACAGTTTCTACTACATTTATGGAAACAATTCAAAAGCTACATGGAAACCCAAAGATTATTGTAAGCGACAGAGACCCCATTTTCACTGGGAATTTTTGGACAGAATTATTTTCTTGTCTTCATACTCAGTTAGCTCATAGCTCATCTTATCATCTTGAATCTAATGGGCAAACTGAGATAGTAAACAAATGTTTGGAAGGATATCTTCATTGCTTTGTATCTGATAAATAGACACAATGTTTCAAATGGTTGCCTCTAGCTAAATGGTGGCATAGCACTTCCTTCCATATTGCAACAAAAATGACCCCATTTATGGCACTTTATGGATATCACCCACCGTCTATCACATCATATTTAAGAGAAAATTATAAGGTTCAAGTAGGGGAAGATCACATCGAGCATCAACAACAAGTTCTCCAACTCTAAAAGGATAACCTAACTTTGGCACAGAATAAAATGAAGCAATAGGCAGAACAACATCACAGGGAAATAAGTTTTGATGTAGGTGACTGGGTATTTCTATGACTATAACCATATAAACAAATGTCTCTCAAGCAAGCTAAGAAGGATAATAAACTATCACCAAAGTATTATGATCCGCACAAGGTGTTGCAAAATATTGGTACTATGGCATACAAATTGGAGCTTCCTGCAGCTTCCCGAGTGCACCCAGTCTTCCATGTTTCATGTTTAAAGAAGGTTATTGGTGACAAGCTCCCAGTTCAGAGAATATTTCTAGAACTTGAGAAGGAAGGAAAAATCATATTGGAACCTGAAGTAGTCACATAAACAAGAACTTGGTAGCTACGAAATCGATCAATTTTGGAGTATTTCGTCAAGTGGAAGAACTTACCTGCTGAAGATTCCACATGGGAGGATGAGAATTTTATATAGAAGCATCCAAAACTACTCAAGCGTTGAGGACAACACTTTTTTGAAGGAGAGGGGCATGTTAGGTCCCTATAATACTAATGATTCCCCCATTACTATTGTCATTGTAGCCCTTATTGTTATTGTTGTGCCCCTATTGTCCCCATATTGTTATTATTGTGCCCCATAGAGGCCCACTATTGTTATTGTTGTTCCCTTATATTATTATTGTTATGTCGGCTTTGATTATATTGTGACCCTTTAGACTCCTATATATAGAGAGGAGGTTTTGTCATTTGTATCATCCAAGAATAGTTCATCTGTGTAATGTAAAGGAGGTTTCCCTCTCGAAGAGGCTAATTCTAAAGTTGTTGATTTATCTTTTCTATCTTTTTGTGAGTTGGTTTCTTAATAGACCTCAAGGTTAATGGTTAGGGTTTCACCTTCCATATTCCTTGAGGCCCCCCTCTAATTCATGTCATGTCCCGTCAATTTAATGTGGTACCATTCAACATCATGCATTATAACCCCATGACACATCGTGCCCTCCTCAATGCCATTCTCACATCCCCTAACTCTACAATGATCATTTCCCTTGCTCGATCTAGTGTTATGCTCTTGACCTGCGAGAAGATACCAGAATACCAAATATGCGAAGAAATATACCCAGAACACAAAACAATAAGAAATATCAACATGTATTTTATTATTCAGAAAGGAAAGCGATGTTCACTTGCCTCTTCAAGGGGGCAACCTCCAATAGGGTTGGGCTCAATTACAAAATAAAGCACCACGCTCCTCAAGGGGAGTCTCTATCCTTTATATAGATAAAGGATTCATACATGTAATACCATGGGTTAGTACCATGGTTCTTATTAATACCATCTATCTAATACCATGGCCCATTTGATCTAACTGTGGTCCCTTCTTTAAATGCAGGTCAACCACTTACAATCATTAATATGGGCTTTATTGACTCTTTAACTAACTATAACTATGACTCGACCCTATTACATAAATAAGGGGGTTAGGGTTGGACCCTAACATTCCCTCCCCCATAAAAATAACCTTGTCCTCAAGGCTGAAGTTGCAGAAACTGCTGAAGAACAGTGGATGGTTCCCAAGTCGCATCTTCTCGAGAGGTGTCTTTCCACTTGACGAGGACTTCCTTGATCGTGCGGCCACGCAGGTGCCATTCTCGTATGTCAAGAACCTGTTCAGGTTGGAGCCAGATTGAACCTTCTTCATCCAATTCCAGTAGACTGGTTTGAATTCTGCAATGGTTCCCAACCACTTTCTTGAGGCATGAGACATGGAAGACGGGATGGATTTTTGCAGTGGGTGGCAAGGCTAGCTTGTAGGCTACTTCTCCTATGCACTGAAGTATTTGATATGGTCCGTAGAATTTTGGAGATAATTTATGACAACCCTTGTCTTTGAGTGATGTTTGCTTATATGGTTGCAACCTCAAGAATACCTGATCCCCTTCTTGAAATTTGTGCTCTGAACGATGTTGGTCTGCCTATTGCTTCATGCGATTTTGAGCTTGATAGAGATTCTCTTTGAGGTGGGACATCATGGTTGCACGGTTCTGTAGGAATTGATCCACTGCTTGTACCTTCGAGCATCCCTAGATGTAAGAAGTAGGTGAAGGAGGGAGTTGACCATAAACCGCTTTGTATGGAGTCATTTTGGTGGTGTCATGATAGTTAGTATTATACCACCATTCGGCTAGAGGTAACCAGTGTACCCATAGATGTTGCTTTTTTGAAGTGAAACACCTGAGGTGGGTCTCGAGGCATTTGTTGACTGCTTCAGTTTGACCATCAGTTTGGGGATGATAGGAAGTACTGAGTTGTAGTTGGGTACCTTGTAACCTGAAGAGTTCTTGCCAAAAGTTACTGGTGAAGATCGGGTCATGATCAGACACAATGGAAGTGGGCATGCAATGCAATTTGAAGATTTGGTCCATGAAAGATTGAGCCATCAAAGCTGGTGTAAAAGGGTGGGGTAGGGCACACAAATGAGCATACTTAGAAACTATGTCCACAACCACCATGATGACTGACTTGTTGCCTGACTTCGGAAGACCCGTAATGAAATCCATAGAAACCTCCGTCCAGAGTGAGACAGGGATAGACAATGGCTGTAATGTGCCTGGGGATTTGACTTTTTCTCCTTTGTGGCGCTGACACACATCACACTCAGCTACAAAAGTAAGAATGTCCTTTTTCATGCATGTCCAAAAGAATGAATGTCGAGTGCGAGCATAAGTCTTCTGAATGGCTTACAGTGGGAGATGAGTGAAACTCTACCAAAATGTGACTTTTGAGGGTGGATGTTGGTGATATCACTACTTTGTTCTTGTAGCGAAGAATCTCATCCTGCCAAGAGTAGCCCGCTGTGGAATTTGGATCTGCCTGCAATTTATTAATGAGTTGGGAGAGAAAAGGATGTGAAAACCATTCCTTGCGAGCCTCTTCAATCCACTCTGGAATGGGACGAGAGATTGCTAGTAGGGTGCTTTCCTCCTCAAATTGGCAAGATAAAGCATCTGCTATGACATTTTTGTGCCCTTTATTGTAAATTATCTCATAATCATATCACACCATTTTGGCTAGCCATTTATTTTATTGTGGCAAGGATAGGCGTTGCTCCAAAAAATATTTAAGGCTTTGATGGTATGTGCAGATTTGGAAACGTCGCCCCAATAAGTATGGTCGCTAGGTATCCACTGCATGTAAGATGGCCATCATCTCCTTCTCATAGGTAGATTATCCCAGATTTGTCCCACTTAGTTGTTGGCTAGTGAAGGCCAAGGGTCGACCTTCCTGCATTAAGACAGCCCCAATACCTGTACCTGAAGCATCACATTCAATCACAAAAGATTTGGTGAAGTCGGGTAGTGCCAATACGGAAGTGGAACACACGGCATGGTTGAGAGCTATAAATGCATGTTGCGCTACATCATTCCAGAGGAATGAATTTTTCTTGAGAAGGTGAGTGAGGGGTTTAGCAATGCGACCATAATTGCGGTAAAATTTGCGATAGTAGCCGGTGAGACCCAAAAATACTCTCAAGCTCTTCAAGGTCTTTGGTTGTGGCCAATCTTACATTGCCTGGATCTTTTTGGGATCCACGTTGACACCTTCACGCCCCAATGTGTCCCAAATACTCAACTTCTTCCATGCCAAAAGAGCACTTGGACAATTTGACAAATAATTTATGCTTCTAGAGAAGTTGCAAGAGTAGATCTACATGTTAAAGATGGTTTTCCCGGGTGAGGCTGTAGATGAGGATGTCATCAAAGAAAACAAGGACAAATTTTCTGAGATATGGTTTGAGCAGGTGATTCATGAGGCTCTAAAAAGTGGATGGGGCATTACAGAGACCAAATGGCATGACCAAGAATTCATAATGGCCTTCATGAGTTCGGAAAGTAGTCTTTGGAATGTCTACTTCTTTCATGTGAATTTGGTGATAGCCCGAGTGAAGGTCGAGCTTAGTAAAGAATTGAGCCCCATTTAGTTCATCCAGCAAATCATCAACAACCAGGATGGAAAATTTATCTTTGATCGTTAGCTTGTTGAGGGCCCTGAAGTCTGGACACATATGCCATTCCCCATCTTTCTTGAGCACCATGACCATAGGTGATGAATAAGGACTAATGTTAGGACGAATGACACCAGATTCTAGGAGTTCCTTGATGATTTTTTCAATTTCGTTCTTTTGGGCGAAAGGATATCTATATGGGTGCACATATGGTGGTTCTGCCCTTGGGACCAAAGTAATGCTATGATCATGTTCCCCTCTCAAGGGTGGAATCTCATGACGCTTGTCAAAGACCTGTAGATGGTTTTTAAGACCCGTTGCATCTTAAGATGAGTATGAAGAGAAGTGGGTTAAAAGGCTTGGATGGCATTAAATTGGGCTATAACTCCATGGTGGCCCTTTTTTAATGGTGGCCCTTTTTTAACAATTTTTCCTTCCGATGCGAGCTGATGATAGAAGGATCACTTGCCTGGAGTCTGCGGAGGGTATGTGTGTGGTTATTTTGCTTAAAGCTCATATATAACTCCTAGAAATCCATTGTGATTGGGCCGAGCGTGTAGAGCCATTTAGCACCGAAGACAATGTCACACCCACCCATGTTGATGACAAACATGTGGGTCTTTAGGTGATAATCCCACATTTGAAGTTTGGCATTTTCACAGTGGCCTTCACATTTCATTGTCCCCCCATCAGCAATCTAGACCTGGAAATTAGAGATTGCTCTAACAAAACAATGCACTGTTTCAGCGACTCTTTGATGGATAAAGTTATGCATACTGCCACTATCAATCAAAACTACTACAGGGCGATGCTTAATAAAACCTCTGATTTTGAGAGTTTGGGGAGAAGAAATTCCTGCCAAAGCATGAAGCGAGATAACTGGTTCTTCAAGTGTAGCTGGGAGCTCATTGTCCAGCTGGTTGTCTTCATCTTCCTCCTCTTGTCCCTCAATTGGTGGGGCTTCCTCAGATGGATTATGATCAGTAGCATCAATTTGAAATAATTTGGGTTCCTTGCATTTATGCCCCGGGGAGTATTTCTCATCACAGTAGTAACACCATCCTTGCTTTCTTCTTTCTGCCATTTCCGCTGGTGACACCTTTTGAACCTTAAGTGTTTAGGTAGTGCTTGGAGCCTGGGTGGGGCGTCCCTTGGCTATGAAATTTGGACGAGTCAACTGGGCCGCTAACGCGTGTTCTACTTCACGAGCTATCTTGCAAGCTGCTAGCCATGAGACTGGGTGTTGCAGTTGGACGTGGGCTTGTATGGCATATTTGAGACCACTGATAAAACATTCCAAGTAGAATTCATCTGTTAGACCTCCTATGTGGAAGGCTAATGATTCAAAGGCTTTAATATGTTCTTGCACTGTGTTTGTCTGTCAGAGCTTAGTAAGACAACCCAAAAAGTTAGATTCATGGTCAAAGCGGTCAGAAAGGGATTTTGAGAATATATGCCAAGTCATTGGCCTTGCATAGCAGCATTGATGCCACTGCCACCATTGCCATCTTTCTTGGTCCAAGTACAGGCTTCCCACACTTAGCTTAGTCGCATCATCTCTGATGTGATTCAATGTGAAATATTGCTCCATTTGTGCTACCCATATGGCCGAATGAGAGCCATCAAATTTATACATGTCTAGCTTAAGTGGTCGAGGCCGGGACTATTAGTGGTTTCCATAGAAGTGAAGAGAATGGCTAGACTCGCCATCAAGGTTTTCATTAAAATCATATGCCTTCGATTGTTCCCCCGATTTGCCCTTTGTGATTTTGTCATTTAAGGTCTATATATGCTTCATTAATGCCTCCAACTTTAAGTTCAAGGGTGTCTATCTTCTCATTGGCCATAGCTTGAGCTCTGGTTTGTACCATGCACAGATTCGGTGCACTTGTCGTTACTGTGAAAAAAATTTGGGACCACCCGAAATTTTGATGCTGACAAGTGAATGGTACCACCTTGCTCAGCCCGTCGACCTGATTCTTATGGGATAAGTCTCCTATAAGCGTCCCGGGAGGGTCTCAAACTCTTTTTTTTTTTGTTACTCTGAAAGGAGTTTTACTCCTCGCTTAGGAATACTGTAGTAGCTGATTCCCAGAAAAGTTTATTCTGCCAATGTCCTGCGAGAATCACGCCCAGGTATAGGAGCCACACAAACAATCAGATATGTCGGTGAAACCCTCAACTACAGAGTATGAGTAGGAATGTGGCAGTGATAGAACCCCTGCTGCTAGATTTGAATGGCATTATCTGATTGTTGCAACTGCTACAGAACCCAAACTGTTGGATCTGAATGGTAGATTTGATAGATCTGATTAGTAGATCCGATAGATCTAAATGGCAAATCTGATAGATCTGAATGGTGGAACTGATTGTTGCGGCTGTGATAGAACCCAACCTGCTAGATCTGATCTGGCAAAGATGATGCGGGATCTAGAGAGAGACAAGGGAACTATGGTCTCAAGGAGTGTCAAGTGCTACAGATCGCAATATACATAAGGGTTCGACATTAGTACTCGACCCAATCTTTCAGGGCACTAACCAAGGAGGATCAACCGTACCCTTAGCCGTACAACTCGACTACCCTATTGTACACGTGAGTAATCTCCCCAAGTGTTGTTCTCGGTGTACTGTAGTAGCAAGACGACTGACGGTTTATCTATGGCGAGGTTTCAAGAGAGCATAGGGGGCTTCCGATATACCTAGAGGGTACTTGGAAGACAGTCCGTGCGTGGTTCTGTCTAATGCACTACTACTCGAAGGGGTGCCCACAAGGGTTACAAGGGAGTCCAACATGCGTGACCACCTCTTGTATTTCCTGCGTGCATGCCTCCCCAAATCTGTAGGTTTATGCGCTCAACGACAGATCCCGTGTTTTAAAGATGTCGTAACACGTCTCTAACCAAAAAGAAAAATCTGCTAAAAATGGAGATCCCACCAGCCCTGTAAAGTGCTCTGATACCACTTGTTATGCTCTTGACCTATGAGAAGATACCATAATACCAAATATGTGAAGAAATATACCCTAGACACAAAACAATAAGAAATAGCAGCATGTATTTTATTATTCAGAAAGGAAAGCAATGTTCACTCGCCTCTTCGAGGGGGCAACCTCCAATAGAGCTGAGCTCAATTACAAAATAAGACACCTTGCTCCTTAAGGGGAGTCTCTATCCTTTATATAGGATTCATACATGCAATACCATGGGTCAATACCATGGTTCTTATTAATACCATCTATCTAATACCATGGCTCAGTTGCAACTAATTGTGGTCCCTTCTTTAAATGCGGGTCAACCACTTATAATTATTAATATGGACTTTATTGCCTCTTTAACTAACTATAACTATGACTCGACCCTATTACATAAATAAGGGGGTTAGGGTTGGACCCTAACATCTAGCCCAACAATGAGATAATTCTCATGTTAAAGGGATTGAAGCTTTGTACTTCAATGCTAATGAGACTGATAATATTGGCCAAACATTTCCACCTTTCATTTAATTGTGTTTCCAATTTGTATTTGCATCACAATTCATCACAATTTAATGGATACAATGTTTTGGGTGTGATGATTACTTTGGTAATTCAACATCCAAGTCCATAAGATAACATGGGAAAAAGGAAAACCAATGCAATCAAAGGCACTCTCTAACAATTGACAATAGATTTTGATGAGATTCACTCCCCACTTTGAATTTCAAATTGGTTTCTCCAATCTCACTATACAAGTTGAGACTTCTCTGGAAATCTTAGCCTAATATAGACAAACTCTTTAATAACTCTAGGAAGAATGTGGAGCCCTATGCTCCCAACAAGAGGAACTATGATCTCACCTAATAGTAACTATGCGAACTCAATCTCTGCGAGGCTACTTAGAAGCAGGGTCTCCAAACTCGCAATGGGCCCACTTTTAGACCTGAATGATCTTGCTCTTGGAAATTCACAAACTTGCAATCATGCTTTGCAGTTTCACCCTTTTAGTTTTTTTTTGTTAGGTTATGTGAGCCCTGAGATGACTGACATGCCTAGCATATGGCTTTAGTAGTCGTGACCTAAGGTCATTTAAGCCGTCAAAATCAACTGAGAATTGCACCCTGCCTAGGCCACACCAACCCTTAATATGACTAGATTTTTGCCCACAAATTTTTGAACCGGTGACCTTTACACCACGAAGTGGCTTAGCATAACAACTTGTCACTGTCTGCTCTATACCCTGTGAGTGACACTCCTAGACTTCTTAATATAAAGAGTTTTGCTAATTTAATATTACAAATATTCTACAAGGTTTAAAAAGTCAACTATCTTCTAAAAATTTTGTAGTTCTTTATTTGTATTATGCTTAAACTACTTTTTGAACCTAGATACATCCTCTGAATCCCATTAACGCTCCCATGTTTTATTTTTTTAGATGCATCTCCTTATTCAATTTTGTTAATACAAAGTATATAGATTATTATAAGAAAACAATGTATATAATCTATAATTATATATAAAATAATGAAATATTTTATATATAATAATACATAACAATTTGAAGAAAGAATATGAATTTTTGTTATTTTGAATGCAAACAATTTGAAAAATATGAAGCATTAAAATTCTACAAATTAACAATTTAAACTTATTAAAAATCTTTAAAAATCTCTATCATTATTTTGATTAAAATTAAAAAAAAAACCATATCATAAAAAAATCATTTCATCTATAAATTAAAACTATACTTATATATAAATAATACCATATTATATAATTTCCACCTATTTTATATAACGCTTTATCCAAAATTTTCATTAATATATTTAAAGTGACATTATACACATCCATAATATAATATTACAAGAATCACGCATACTATGACCTGTGGATAATTTTTTCCCTTTTAAATGCGAGTATATGCATCTATCCAAATATCAAATATCACGGGATTTTGACCCTCTCTAATAATAATGATATCGATATTATGGATAGGGGTACTTTGTTATTTACGTCATCTTAATATTAATGCTTATAAAATAATAATATTTAATTATTAATTCCGAGTATATGGACGGAAAATCAAGATAATCATAATCAAGTATATGAGAGTGTTAATATATTAATGATTAAAATGTTATTATTTTTTAACATAGGAGTGAGAAATGTTTTTAATTAATGTTGATGAAGAGTCAAGATAATCATAATCAAGTGTATCAAGTGCAGTTGAAATGTTGTTATTTTTATATTGGAAATATACTTCCTAACTATAATGTATGATAAAAGGGAGAAGAAACAAAGATTAAAATAGAAAGGTCACAAGGTAGTTATGGGATTAGTTTTTGTTGGAAATGGCTTTACTACTAAGGGGTGAATTAATAGTGATTGTGATTATATAATTTTTGTTTCTTTTTACCAAAACACATGATTCGATAACCCATCAATGAAACTTATGAAACCAACATGACATCAATAGATAAGAGCATGTCAAATCAACATAAAACACCATAAACAATATCAATGCATGCACATTATAGAACACAAATGTTTTTGGTGGAAAACCCTCTCTAGGGCAAAAAAACCACCTGTTGTTGCTACTGCTCAAATCTTCTATTAAGTGCAGAACATTTTTTTACATGGAAGAGCTAGCACCCACTAGCTGGAAGACTTGACCACTATGACATTTTGCTAGCAACACTAGATAGAAAGACTCTTCTCTCACGACTCTACAAACATCGGTTCATTGGAAGACACCATGACCAACGAGCCTCACCCAACTATACTGGACTCTAGAGAAAATTGCTTCCTGTTCTAATTTTTCAACAAGAAGGCCCCCACCTTCTCTACACATTGTTCGTTATGAAGCATCAACGCCTTCAACACCTGCATTCAAACCACATTTCATGCATTTTCAAACCAGGCTCTCAAATCTACTCAACATGAGCAACCTAACAACCTCTCCGATCAAAATAAAAAATCTGATAAAATCCCCCAATTCAGTACAACTACAGATATACAATATGTCATACGGAACATTCTAGCACACTCACACACCATGAATCTGACAACTCAATACCACAGTAATGTCAATACCTAGGACACTTGTACCATGGTAATACCAATACCAGGACCACTTGTACCAAGGTAATACCAATACCAATTGCCAACCTGCTCCACACACATACCAATACCATGGTAATGCGAATACTAAGGACACATGTACCATGGTAATGCCAATACCAAGGGAAAGACCAAGGTAATGTTTGACTCATACTTAAACCTACAACCACAAGTACAAAACATGACAAACTCAATTGCAATTGCACCCATAAGATTGTATCAGTGCGGTTAAGGGCCTACAACCGCATGCATAATACTCGCTCCACGCGGTTGTGGTAAAGTCTAGGGAAAAAGCAAAAAACTTCTTAGCCCAGACCTCTGCGAACCTGCTCCGCAACTCTTCTAGCACCTGCACAAACATGCACTAGTGACATACCCTGCAGCTAACAAGCCAAGCAACATAATCATAACATTTGCACATAAGCCAAGCACTCACTCATCTCTCATAACCACACACAAGCCAAGCTACTAGAAAATTTGTCACTCAAGCCACCCGCAACACAATCAACTACAATACATGCCCATGTTGACATAAATACCAACCATGAGTTGTTGCAACACAACATCAATGCCAACAATCTCCCCCTTTGGCATTGATGGCAACCCCAGATGAACCACCTAAATATTGTTGACCTCTAAAAAAAATATCCTCATGCACTTCCCCTTTGACATCAATGGCAAAGGGAAAAAGTCATCAAACACTCTACTACAAACACAATAACTTGCCGTGAAGACTAGTTAGATCTGATCATAATGCAACAACAAACATCATACTTTGTCGCTTCTCATTGTAGTATGACATCAACAATAAATAATAGTAATAACACAAGTTGGTCTCTCCTAATGCAACAACAGTGTTATCTTTGATAATTTTTAGATAGTTTGGAGTTAATTTGTCAAATTAGCAATGTTGTTAAAATTTCTGAAAAGGAAAATAAATGTACACAGCGTCAATTTGGTCATCTGGTCAATATCTTGAGTCAACATAAGCTATAAGGAGTGGTAAGAAGGTAAAAGAAATCATAAAAAATAAAAAAAAACTCTGAAAATTCAATTTCGTAGCAACTCCCCATAGTTACGCTGAAAATTTGCTATGAAATTGCTGTAGCTTATCATTAATGAAAATGCAAGTGAAAATTTCAAATGAAGGAGTTCTGTTACTATGTATTTAGCTAAAATTCATAAGAGTAGACTTCATAACTTAAAGAAAAATCAGAAAAGTACTAGAGGGATGTTTTTGTAACTTGCTACGGTAATTCTGGAAATGATTGTTTTAGTAGTCAACTTCAAGATCACTTTCTGACCAAATGGAAGGGAATTTTGGAAATATGAAGGAGGTTTTTGCTCAGCACAAGTTCATATACAAAAGCCTCTCTCAATTTTTACACATATATCAGGGTTTCGAAGATATTCACTTATCTTTTAGGCCTATCTTACAGAAAGTTTCCTAGCCAGATTTGTTGCAGAAATTTTGAAATTCGACTTTGTGAAGGTCCAGGTCAGCATCCACGTGGCAAAATATCAACACTGCAACATATCAACACTCTAGCACATCAACAGTTGTTTTCATTCGATGAGGGTCACTAACAGAATTTGTTGAGCTCATAAATGATAGGAGACTCCTATTTGTATTCAAATTCTGTTAAAACAAAAATATCCCTATAAAGGCTCCATGTTTTGTAATTCAATTAAAATTAGGTCTCTTAGCCATGCATCGAGTGTAGCCCAGGTAGCAGATTATTGTAATGGAGACCTCACTTTATATATGTGTAACTTTTTCACTTTGAAGGGGTGGATGGATGATGTGAGAGGACCATCTTTGTAAACCTTTTTCTTTAGTTAATATACATTTGCAGCAGGCTGTCTTTTTCACCTGCGATTATGTTTTGGCTCATATATTTTTCTCCATATTTTGTATATTGTTAGTTTCATAGCAATTTGATTACTTGAAATTCAACTTACATGCTCCAACTTCCTTCATTTGTTGTGTTTTACTGTAAAATTTTTATTTCACACCATTTTAAAGCCAAAAGTGCCTCGGCTTCCATGAAAACAGTGTTGTTTATAATTGATTTTCTTTAATTGACTCCATGCCCAAATGGTGGTTGTCATCACACTCTTTCACTTGCAAAATCACATGAAAAGTACAGAGTTAGCCTTCTGAATTTTTTTATTGTTATACTGAAAACATTATAGGTATTTTGAGAGAACCCTCTCAGACTGGAAGGGCTAACTTCCAGTTAAAAGTTAGTTTGAAATAGTTATACTTGGTTGGATGTTGTCACAGCCCAGCCTGTCTAGCCTAGTGATAGCATTTTGGCGCGTCTTCTGGAAGCCAAAAAGCTCCATTTATCGGATTTTCTTTGAGTCTCTTCATTTTGATTCCTGAGGGTAACATGAAGCCAGAGTTTTCTGAAGGTTGTGATATTACCCTGGCAGCTCCACTCTCAAAATATCTAGAAGATCAAAGCTTCATGGTGACTGCACTGCTTGAATCTCAATAGCTTGAAGAAGTTCCAAGATGAGTTCTACTACAAGAAGAAATGCCAGGCATGCTCCTATGGATCGATCTCATATCTATGGTTTTCCAAATATTATGCCTCATGTTGATTGGTTAACCCATCTTCCCATGTTCAAAGATGAAAAGAAAGATGATGTTGTTCTGCATTTGGTTAGATTTCATATGCATGTATGTAGACTGAGGGTTGAGTGTCCTGAGGATTGTCTCATGAAGATGTTTATGGCTACCCTAGAAGACAAAGGCAGAGTATGGTATGAAGGGTTGCAATTAGGAAGCTTGTGTTCTCTTAAATATTTCCATAGAATATTCTTTGGACATTATGAGAAGTCTCATCCTTCCTTACCACTATTTCAAGACTGTTGTAATTTTTGTGAGGGTTTCATTCAATATCTTGAAAGTATTGATGATGATGTAGAATGTATGGGTGGTAAGGAGATGCTAGAGGCACTTTATGAATTTTCTTCTCAAGCTAGTTGTTATGATGATCAAGAAGTTTTCCAACAAGCAGATGTTTCTTCTTTAGTTGAAGATGAAATGGATCAACAATTTGACAATTGAGTCATATTACATGAAATTTATGAGAATTTGTAGCCTTGTCAATCTATATGCAGTCAAAGGTATGAGCCAAATCATTCAAATTGTTTTTCAGCCCATTCCTTTCCTGAGATTTTATGTCAAGAAGAAACTCCTCAAGATCAGGTTGTTGAAAATACATGCATGAAAATTCCGAACAGTGAGGTAACATGTGATGAAATTTGTCTACCTAGACAAGAACTTTTTTCCGTTGAAAATAATAATGATGTTGTCCTGGTTAAAGTGCATGAAAGTTCACTTTCAGGTAAACCCAAGTTACATGAAGAGCTAAATATACATGTTTTACCTATTCTATTTGAGGATCATTAAAATGACATGGATGATATGCATACATTTTTTTGTATAGGAGTTGTTAGTGTTCAAAATCAAGATGACGGTCCTCAAGCAAAATTACCAAAGGTCAAATCAGAATTGTTTGACAAGCAAAAGATTAGTTTTATTGCACACAATATGGATGTCATGTTTGAATATGTTCAAGAAAGTATGGATGTTTTTGTTGATTTACATGGAAGGGAAGACAAATCTATTTTTGCCTTTATATATGATGATATTCTTGGAATTGAAGACATATGACAAAAGAAGCCATCAGTTATGAATGAATTCAACTCTCATGGTTTTAATCATCAAGAAGAGGTGATTTTTTCATGATTATCAAGATCGTTTGGTAAGTCTATTCCAGTCATCAGTGAAGGTGGAGTTTCTTTCATTTATAAGTTCAAGTTATGAATTTAGTTTTTATTTTGAGTTGCCAATAGACTTAAGAATAGTCAAGGAGCCCAAGTTTGGTTCAACTCTTTGATTGGTTATACTGGAGATTTCACATTTCTTGAATTAAGCAGGTCGATTTTCAGATGTTAGAGTAGGGTTATTGGTACATAAATAAGCTTGTTGGGCAAGCATTTTCTTCATCTTTAGGCTACATTTTGTAGTTGTCAGTTTTAGTTTGTACAACAATTTGATATCACGTTGCAGCAATAGTAATTGGTTTCTAGTTGGTTTGCAGTTTGCTTTTCAGTTTGGTGAGTGGGTTTGAATGTAGTCTTCAAATTAGGATCAACCCAATGGTCAGGCACTGGAGTTGCTTGTTCTTTGCTGCCCCATAGGGGGGACAACATCCCCATTGGAGCCAATGTTATCTTTGGTAATTTTTAGATAGTTTGGAGTTAAATTGTCAAATTAGCAATGTTGTTCAAATTTTTGAAAAGGAAAATAAATGTGCAAAGTGTCAATTTGGTCATCTAGTTAGTATATTGAGTCAACATAAGCTATAAGGAGTGATAAGAAGGCAGAAGAAATCATAAAAAATAAAAAAATAAAAAAATTAGAAAATTCTAATTCTGTAGCAACTCCCCATAGATAAGCTAAAAATTTGCTACGAAACAATTGTAACTTATCATTGAAAATGCAAGTGAAAATTTTAGATGAAGGAGTTATGATACTATGTATTTAGCTAAAATGCATAAGAGTAGCCTTCAGAACTTACAGAAAAATCAAAAAAGTACCAGAGGGATGTTTTTGTAACTTGCTACCAAAATTTGCTATGGAAATTCTGAAAAAAAAATGTTTTAGTAGTCAACTTCAAGCTCACTTTCTAACCAAATGGAAAGAAATTTTGGAAAGATGAGCAGGTTTTTGTTCTAGTTGTCGAAGTCAAGACTAGCATAATGGAATCGTTAATTCCAAAGATAAAAATATATACTCAATGTTTTATAAATACAAAGAAAATCTTGAGTTTGCCTATAGATGAACATGCATTCTCGCATACTCATTTGTGTGAAGATCTATTTGAGAAGTGGGTCAACTATGACGCTGAGCATGTATTTGCTTAGTTGTCAAGTTTGTCAAAATCATAGTGACATTCAAAGCTTTTTTAGCTTTTGAAATTTTGTGTATTTTTTTTAATACTATATTTAGTCATAATTTTTAATAGAAACAAATGAATTTGCCTCTTGGAAAGGGTATTTTGGCTTCATAGTGGTGAAAGAGGATCGTAGCAAAAAATTAATTCCAAGATTGATTTAAAACTCATTTTGGAGTCAAGATAATTTCGATTTGCTGAAATTCTATCAATTTGTTCTATTTCATGGATTAATATACAATTGATTAAACATTACATGCATCTATTAAGAATTTCTTTGAGTATTACGATATCTAACATAATTGCATGCATTACTAGACTACTTTTAGTAAGTTGTTATTTTCTTTCTTAATTATTTAATGTTTTTCAATTTTTATAAATGAGATGCCTTTAGATTATATTTTAGAATTTCATAATTATCATCTTTGTCAACACTATCTCATTTATAGCTCGTAAATATAATAATGTAATAATAAATTATTGTATGAATCATTTCAAAGAGAATTGAGAGTCGACGACCATTTTCGATGAATTTTTTTAAGGTTACGCTATCAAAACATATATTTTTTGAACTCATTAGATTAATTTACTATTTGTAATTATCATAAAATAAAATAATTAATTTTATAGAAATACTTTAAAGCCATTGAAAAGTTGTTGGACTAATAACCTAGATGATTATTTCACACCAAACATTGAAGAGTCTAATTAGGCCTCATCCCTAAGTTTAATTCTTGCTACTGAGAATTGGGAATCAAACACCCTCAATATATCCCCAAGTATAACTAATGGAGAGCTTGAAAGGAGCCTTTCAAAGGTTATTTTGGGATGATGTCAACTGAAGTCCAAGAAACAAAGGTTAAGGAACACTTATTGTGATCTCATAGGGTCATCATCTATGGTGTAATCCCCTTCAAAATAAGGAAATCTCGAATAATATTTCAATGAAGGTTAGGTATTTTTCTGAGGCACTGCAATCAATTCTTATAAGGAGTCACCTTTATGGAACTTATGAAAATTTATTATTGTTTCAATCTTGTGGTAGATAACTAGGCATGATAGTCAAGGGTTTTACTGGTGTTCATGTTGAGGAAAGGCGAATTCATAGACTTGGTCATGTAGTTAAAACTTTAGAAAGAAGGTTTCACTGCAAGTAATTTTCCAACTAATCCAAAGTCCCCTGTTATACATTCACCCACTACTTAAGTGTGAAGGGATATTTCAAAACATAACCAACTTTACCTTATGCTTAACATTCATGTTAGAAGTGGTTTCCTAACAATTAATTCTCAACACTACAAGAATTTCCTCTCAGTTAATCAATTTATAGTTTCCAAAATGTAAATGGCTTTGGATATTTTACTCTCCAAACCTACAACTAAGGACTTGAAACCTATACCATGATGAGTTTTCTACAGAAAAAGTTAATCTACTTCCTTTTAATTAAATATTACTTGTAAAGTTTGTTATTAACTCAAAAGGGTGTAGGGGATATGAATATGGGTTTTGTTTTGTTTTGCTTTTTTTAACCATGGTGGATCAGTAACTTGTTGGAGCAATTTGGGCTAGGCCTAGAATCAAACCTTCTGGTTGCCACCATGCCACCAAGAATGTGGGGGTTTTAAAGGAAAATATTGACGTAAACAAAATGGCATTCAAATAAATAGCTTTTGGAATCAAAACTTGAAATTATGCCAATTTTTAATGCACATGTTTCTTTATTGAAATGGAAATATGTTTATGATTTTATATTTCAATCCAAAATTAACCTATAAAAATATGCATCTGTTCCCACACTACTTTTAAACGACAATCTTTGTTATGATGCAAGGCCCTTTCCAAATCACATGTGTGACATAATACAAGACAAATATTTTTCTTCTTTCCATTTTCTTTATAATAATCATGAAATTAATGATTATTAAAAAGATAATTTTATATCTTATTTATTATAAAGAAAACTTTATATCTTCTTTTATTAACAATCATAGTAAAAGGGTTTTTTTAATGAATAATTAAGAATAACAAAAATTAAAGAGGTACCTCTTTAATGTTTGAACTTAGTGGTAAGCATTAGTAAAATTTAAATTTCTATATCTTGGTTTATTAGCACTTAGATTATTCTCACCATAGAGGAGTGCAAATAGGGTTATATTATATGACTAACTTAGAGTTTCTTATTCTCTACACAACAACAATGTGCCCATGCTTTGGGTACTAAAAACTTGTGAGCTCTTTCCATTGAATTTGAACTATTCCAAAATTATGAAACAAGAGGAAAAACTAAAAATGAGAATTAACCAATTTTATTTTATTTTATTTTTTTCTTAATTTCATTAAGATATTATGTTAGGTCCCTATAATACTAGTGTATTCCCTTATTAGTATTGTCATTGTAGCCCTTATTGTTATTATTGTGCCCATGTTGTCCCCATATTGTTATTATTGTGCCCCATAGAAGCCCACTATTGTTATTGTTGTGCCCTTACATTATTATTGTTATGTCGGCTCTATTTATATTGTGATCTTTTAGACTCCTATATATAGAAAGGAGGTCTTGTCATTTGTATCATCCAAAAATTGTTCATTTGCATAATGTAAAGGAGGTTTCCCCCTCGAAGAGGATGATTTTGAATTCTTTGATCTATCTTTTCTTCTATTTTGTGAGCTCGTTGCATAACATTTGGTATCAGAGGTTTGGATTCTAAGGTTTTGCTGTGCCAAACAGGTCATCATGGAATTTTTTCCCTAAATTGTTTCTACGATATTTCTGAAGCTGAAATTAAAATCCAATTGAGCTGAAATCTTAATGAACCACGGGTCAGAATTTCATACCTTTTCTCGCTATATTTTTGGTGATATGATCCAAGGAAGTTAGGGCTTTTGCAGGCTCCCAAATTACATCCCAAACAGGCGATCTTGGGAAAATCGGCATAACTTTCTCTTTGAGAATCGGATTGCAATTTCGCAAGAAGCTATAGAAATAGGACAGGCTGTAGTTTTCTGTTTATCATTTTCAGGTCCGAAGGTTGAAATAGTGACACGTGGCAGGCCGTACAAGTCTGCTATATTGAACCAATCTATAATCAGGTCATCGTGGGAGATTTGGCATAACTTTTTCTTGAAGAGTCCAATATTGACCAGACTCATGGGGTTAGAAAGAGGACTTAGAGGGCTAAAATAGGAAGAAATTTAATGCCTCGTAAATCCAAAATTGCAGAGATACAACAGATTTAATATCGAGTTCCTACAAAGCGAAAATATGTATCTAGTTTTTTTTTTAAATTTGCATAAGTTTGGTTTGAAAAATAGTTTGAAGTGATTGAAAGGGCATAGTGAGGCATAATTATCATTAATATATGCCCCGAAGAAAGAAAATGGAAACACCTAGTAAGCAACCTGAAATCTCTACCATGACTCATGAAGAAGAGGAACAAATGCAACATGATATATCAAAATTACGAGACCAAGTGCAACAATTTTCACTCTCACAAAAA
>APFE030895479.1:17209-51698 GCA_000404065.3 Pinus taeda
AATCATTGGTCACGGAAAAGTAAAGTTGAAGTTGCAAGGTGGAAGGGTTAGAACCCTTTCGGGTGTTCTGCATATTCCCGCATTGGCCAGAAATCTGATTTTTGTAAGCAAGTTGGATGATGCAGGTGTAAAGACAGTGTTCGAGAAGGATACCTGCAAGATGGTTCGAGGAGCACTGGTATTGATGCGGGGAGTTCGGAT
Organism: Pinus taeda; assembly: GCA_000404065.3. Classification (NCBI taxonomy): domain Eukaryota; kingdom Viridiplantae; phylum Streptophyta; class Pinopsida; order Pinales; family Pinaceae; genus Pinus; species Pinus taeda. The sequence goes on from APFE030895479.1 coordinate 17,411, forward strand.
TGGAACTCTGTACAAGCTGCAAGGCAGCACTGTTGTTGACGGGTGCAATAGTTCTATGGTTCCTGAAAATGGAGCAGAAAATCTAGTGGTCTCTGGAGAGAAGACCATGTTGTGGCATCAAAGGCTTGGACATATTGGAGAGAAGGGCCTTCGAATACTTCATGGTAAAGGTATGGTAGAAGGTATGAGTAATAGCTCTCTGGATTTTGATTTCTGTGAAATTGTGTATATGGGAAGCAAAATCGGGTGAGTTTCCCCTCTGGTGGTAAGAGGATGAAACAAATATTAGAGCTTGTGCACAGTGATGTGTTGGGACCTGTGAAGGTTCCATCACTGGGTAAGTCTGTGTACTATGTATCATTTATAAATGACTTCTCAAGGAATACATGGATATATTTCTTTAAGAAGAAATCTGAAGTCTTTGACAGGTTTAAAGAACTTAAGGCTCTTGTGGAAAATTAGACAGAGAAGAAGATAAAGGTGCTAAGGACAGATAATGGTGGAGAGTTTTGCAGCAAGGAATTTGAAGAATTCTGTAATAAGTGTCGTATAGCACAGCAGAAGACTACTCCATATGCACCTCAACAAAATGGAGTTGTAGAAAGAATGAACAAGACGTTGATGGAAGGGGCAAGAATCATGCTCAGTGGTGCCAGGTTAGGATAGGAATTTTGGGCAGAGGTGGTGGAATATTGCATGTTACCTGATCAATAGGTCACCTTCATCAGCATTGGAGGATAAGACTCCACAAGAGGTATGGACTGGTAAGAAACCCTCTCTTTCACATATGAGGGTATTTGGATGTGATGCACATGTACATGTTGCAAAGGAGAAATGAACCAAGTTGGATAGTAAATTTGAAAAGTGCATCTTTATTGGGTATATGGATGCTTTAAAGGGTTATAAGCTTTGGAACCCATTAACAAGGAAGGTTGTGTGCAGCCGAGATGTGGTGTTCAAAGAGGTGAAAGATGTTATTAAACATGAAGTCCAACCAAAGGAACCTGAGAAGATATAGTTTGAGCTAAAGGAGGAAGAATTGGACCTTTACAGCAGAGGAGGAATCAGAAGATGAAGAGCCACAAACTCTGGTTGTGAGAAGATCAGTTTGAGAAAGAAGGCAGCCAAAAAGGTATAGTCCATCTGCTTTCTGTTCAAATTTTTCTTTATCTATTATGGATGATGATCCCAGAATTGTGAAGGAAGCAATAGATTCAAAGGATGGAAAACTCTCGAAAGAGGCCATGGCTAATGAAATGGCATCTTTGCACAAAAATGAGGCTTGGGATCTGGTGGAGTTGCCGACTGGAAGGAAACCCATTGGAAGCAAATGGGTGTTCAAGAAGAAGACAAATGCAAAAGGAAAAGTGGAGAAATACAAAGCTCTGTTGGTAGCAAAAGGTTATTCCTAGGTGCTGGGAATTGATTTTGGTGATATTTTTCTCCTGTTGCTAAGGTAACTTCTATTAGATAACTTTTATTCGTTGTTGCTGATTTTGATTTTGAGGTAGAACAGATGGATGTGAAGATACCATTTCTTCACGCGGATCTGGAAGAGGAGATCTACATGAAGCGACCTGAATGATTTGCGGTGAAGGGTAAGAAAGAACTAGTATGCAAGTTAAAGAAGTCTCTGTATGGGTTAAAATAGTCACCAACGATGTGGTATCAGAAATTTGATACATTTATATGGGGACCTGGCTTCACCAAAAGAAAATCAGATCACTATGTGTATTTTAAATTAATTGGTGACCGTGTTATTTATCTGGTCTTTTATGTGGATGATATGTTGCTAGTTGGAAATGACAGAAATTATCCAGGATTTTAAAACCCAATTGTCCTCCAAATTCGACATGAAATATCTAGGTGCTGCAAACTAGATTTTGGGCATGGAAATTAAAAGAGATCAGGAAAAGAGGAAGCTCTGGTTAAACCAAAGGAAGTATGTCGAGACAATACTGTAGAGGTTTTGATATGCAGGATAGTAAACCGATGAAGGTTCCTATTCCTGTAGGTGTGAGTTTATTTATTGAACACTGTCCCAAGACACAAGAAGAGGAAGAGGAAATGTCCCGTGTTCCATATGTAAGTGCAATCGATAGCCTGATGTATGCAATGGTCTGTACTAGACCAGACATTGCACATGCATAGGGAGTATTGAGCAGGTTTATGTCAAAACTAAGGAAGGAGCATCAGACAACAGTGAAGCAGGTTTTCAGGTATTTGCGTGGCACTAGTGATTATGGTTTGTGCTACCAAGGAAGACCAGGATTAGACAGAGTGTTGGATATTTGTGGCTTTGTTGATGCAGACTGGGTTGGAGATCTAGATCAGAGAAGCTCTAAAAGTGGGTATGTGTTTAACCTATTTGGAGGTGCAATCAGTTGGATGAGTAAGAAACAATCTGTAGTGGAACTATCAACTATAGGGGCAGAATACATGGCAATCACTCATGCAAGCAAGGAAGTAGTTTGGTTGCAAAGATTGTGTTCAAGTATGGGGTTAGTACAAGAAGCTATAAGGATAGACTATGACAACCAAATTGCAATTTTCTTGGCAAAGAACCCTGCATGTCATTCAAAGACAAAGGCAAATTGATGTTCAGTATCACTTTGTGAGGATATGATATAGAAGAAAAAAAGGTGTTGCTGGTAAAGGTGGGACACTTTGAAGAATACTGCGATTGCATTGACAAAATCTGGTGAGCTCTGAGAAGTTCTCTTGGTGTAGAGGAGACCAATGGGCATTTCAGGTTTGGAAAAATGACTAAGCTCTTTTGTGCCCCCTGTGGAAAGAAAACAACAAGTGGGAGAATGTTGGGTTGTGTTATATTCTTTCCACGACTAGCCCACGTAGTTAACTAGGGGGTTAGAGGGGGGGTCACATGGGGTTTGAGGCGTACCCATAACCCCACTTTATGGGAACCTATGTTAGGTTGGGTGGACCCACCTATGGTTTTGTGAATGATTTTCGCTCATGTTTTTCGGACGCAATGATTTTCGGTCCATCGTATTGGACGCGATGGTTTTCGGTCCATGGTATTGGATGCTTTGGCATGTATAAATATTATTGTAACATTGAAAGGAACATAATGAAAAATCAAGCTGGTAGTCCCGGTTTTGGGATCCAAGGGAAAATCTCTGTGTATATGTGTTTTATTTGTTATTCTCTCGCATTGTTTATTTTATTTGTTTTAGAATTCGTATGCAGGTAATTTCTATACGGGGTTAAAACCTACAAGCAACCTGTTCTTTGGAGGGAACATACTCCAATTTAACTTTTTTTTCAAGCACTTGTTCACGTAGAAAATGATATTTGATGTGTATGTACTTGGTCTCGGAGTGCATGATTGGATTCTTTGAAATATTGATGGACTTGTATTATCACATAGAATGGAGATGGGTGGAGTAGTGATCTGAATGTCTTGCAAGGTTTGTATCATCCAAAGTAGTTGTGTGAAGAAAGATGCAGCAGCCACATATTCTGCTTCCACTGTAGATAAGGCAATTTAACTTTGTTACTTGCTGAACCAAGACACTAACCTGGAACCCATATAGAATGCACCACCACTAGTACTTTTTCTATCATCAACGCTTCTTTCCCAATCTACATCTGTATATGCATGAAGAGTAAGATCTTCATCTCTAGGATGCCATAAACCAAAGTCCTAAGTTGCTTGAAGATATTTGAAAATTCTTTTGACTGCCTGAAGGTCTAATTCCTTTGGGTTTTCTTGGAATCTTCCAACTATTCCTACTGCATGCATGATGTTAGGTCGGGTACCTCTTAGATAAAGCAGACTGCCAATCATGGATCTATAAGTTGGTTGATGTACTGTTGTTGATTCATCATTTGAGCTGAGACTACATCCTACTACCATTGGGGTACATATAGGTTTAGAATCTTCCATTCTATACCTTTTCAAGATCTGTTTGAGATATTTGGTTTTTGAAGAAAAAAATACCACCTTTATTTTGTTGAACTTGTAGACCAAGAAAATAGGTAAGTTCACCAAGCAAGGACATTTCAAATTCTTGCTGCATTACTGAAGCACAATTCTGACTCATGGATTCTTCATTGCTACCAAAAATGATATCATCAACATAAACAATAATAATTAGCAATTTATCAGTTTCAATCTTTGTATACATATTGCTATCTGCTGAACCTTTTGTAAAACCGTTTCGGTGTAGATATTTGTCAACACAATAATACCAGGCCCTTGGAGCCCGTTTTAGACCATAGAGGGCCTTTTTGAGTCTGCATACAAGTTTTGCATCATTTCCAAGAATGAATCCTTCTGGTTGTTCAATATAAACTTCTTCTAAATCTCCATTCAGGAAGGCTGCTTTTACATCCATTTGGTATACTTTGAATTTTTGAAAGCTAGAAAGAGAAAGAAACATCCTTATGGCTTCAAAATTGCCAATAGGTACAAAAGTTTCTTCAAAATCTATACCTTCCTGTAGAGCATACCCTTTACAAACAAGTCTGGCCTTGTTACTAATGACTTCTCCATTTTCATTTAGCTTGTTTTTGAATATCCATTTAGTTCCTATAATATTTTTATCATGAGGTCTAGGAACTAATTCCCAAGTATCATTTTTTTCAATTTTCTCAAGTTCTTCATCCATGGCCTTGAACCAACATTCATCTTTGCATGCTTCTTTTACATTTTTAGGTTCCATGGAGGATACTAATGCTAGATAGCTTGAGGTCCTTGTAATAGTTCTTCTTGTCTGTACACCTGCTTCTTTTTCCCCCAAAATTTGATTTTCTATATGATTTTTCTAAACACACCTGGACGGAGTCTTTTCTTATGCCATTATCTCTTCTTCTAGTGCTTCATTGGTTTCTTCTTTATTATGATTCTGATTTGATGTGAAAAAATAATTCCCATCTTATTCATTGTCATAATCTTCTGTAGATTTTATCTATTCTTGATTTTTGCATGCTTCATCAACTACAACATCAATGCTTTCAACAATTTTTCCATGTCTTTTATTATAACATTTATATCCTTTACTTCTGCAAGAATAACCAAGAAGAATGCCTTCATCTGCTTTGGGTTCAAACTTACCAAGCTTTTCATCAATCCTTTTGATATAACCTTTGCTTCCAAAAACTTTAAAGTATTTTACAGTAGGAGTCTTACCATACCAAAGTTCATGTGGAGTTTGAGTGATGTTTACCCAAAAATTTGCTTGGTTGAAAATAGTTACAGCAGCGAATGTAGCTTCACCCCAGAAAGTTGCAGGAGTTCCAGATTCATCTAGCATAGCTTGAGTCATTTTTTGAACTATTATGTTCATTCTTTCAACCAAACCATTTTGTTGAGGAGTCCTTGTGATGGAGAATTGTCTTTTTATTCCATGTTGTTCACAAAAATCAAAGAATTCATCCGAGGTAAATTCCCCTCGATTAGATCTGAGGAATTTGATTTTTCGATCTGATTCATTTTCAACCAAAGCTTTGAAGGCTTGGAACTTTTCAAAAGCTTCATCTTTATGCTTTAGAAGACCTATCCAACGCATTCAGGAAAAATCATCAATGAACAAAATAAAGTATTCCTCTCCATGAGGTGACATTTTCCTTGATGGTCCACATGAATCAGTATGGACAAGTTCAAGAGGCTTACTTGTTGACCCTTCCTTTTCCATGAACTGAACTCTGTTTTGCTTGCTGATTTGACATGGTTTTCATATTGTAATTTTTGGGATGCTGATATCTGGAAGATCACGAACAGCGTTGAATCTGCATACTTTTCTTATTTGAGAAAATCTTATATGTCCCAATCTTCTATGCCACAACCATTTTTCATCATTTTTGCTCAGATAGCACTATTGTTGTCCTCCCTTGAGTATGTATAAGTTGTTTGGAGTTCTTGTACCTTTGATCATGGTATCTCCTATATCAAGCTCATGAACAACACATCCATTTGATTGAAACACCACTTCATTTCCTTGATCACACATTTAACTAACACTCAACAGGTTATGCTTTAAACTGTCTACATACATAACATTTCCATCTTTAACATTTTCTTTCAAGAAAACAAAGCCTTTACCTTTTATGATAGCAAGAGTGTCATTTCCAATTGAGACGTTCTTTTCCTTTTCTAGGGCATTATATGAGTGAAGTTTTTCTTTGTCACCTGTCATGTGTTTTGAGCATCCACTGTAGATGTACCACTGATTTTCTTGTCCTTATGCATAGAAGGCTATACCACATCTTTCTGTTTGAGATTCTTTCCTTCTCCATATCTTTGGATTTAATGGAGTTTGTTCCTTTTGAGATGTTTGCCGAAATTTGGTCCTACATTCAGATTTTTCATGACCAAAGTTGTTACAAATTGAGCATTCTATTTCATTTTCAAGAAGAGAAAAGTTATTATAAAAACTTTTCTTGATCCCTATCACATTCCTTTGATTTCATGCTTCTTTAGTCATGATGGTTTTGTAAGCAACACATTGAGTAGCTTTGTTTCCAAAATTATGATGTGAAAAACATTGCCCATTAAAGAAGTTCCTGCGACTATTGAATCTATTTACTTGGTGATTGTAATTTCTACTGATATTCATCTTTGGAGCAGATTGAGTATGATTTACCTAAGGTTGGTTGTGGCTTCTATTCATCTTTGGAGTAAATTGAGTCTGATTTACCTAGTGATCTACTTTATGCCTTTGTTGACGATTGTCATAATGTTGACTGGTCTTTGCTGCATCAAGATAGCTTTCGGTGGAGGGTGACGACTTCTGTGATTGAGATGCTTCTTCAGTATATCCAAGACCTGTCTTTATCAGAGGAGAATGTTGAACATTGATAATTTCATTTAACGTTTATGATCCTTTAGTAAATCTAAGATTGATAGATTTCATTTTCTCAAGATCCTTTCTTAGACCCACAATTTCACATTCTAGTTTTTCATTGTGTTTTTCCTTTTCAGCAAGTTGGTATGTCAAGGTATCTATAATCATATTCTTTTATTCTAAACATATTTTGAGTTTAGATATTTCTTCATGAGGATATTCCTCTTCTAAAGCATCCCAAAAATTATCATTGTCATTAGCCATGAGAAGTCTATAATATTGTCCAGTTTCATCTTCATCACTATTAGATAAACCATCGCTATCTTCATGAGTATAGTAACTCCTTTTATTCACAACTTGTTTTCTATTCCCTTTTGCATATTCCTTTCCTTTTTCAAATTTAACTTTATGGGGACATCTGGCAGCATAATGACTGACTCTTCCACAAGAAAAACATTTGAAGGGTAACTTACCTCTAAACCTTCCAGAAGCCCGTTGAAGCTTTTTGACAAAGTTTACCTCATCTTCTTCTTCTGAAATATGTCTTGATTCATTGTGGTCTTCCTTTCCTTTTGCTGAAGCTTTGAATGTGGCTTCTCTCATATATGATGGTCCTCCTTTTCTCATCTCAAAGGTAGTTAAGATTCTGTGAAGCTGCATCATAGTGATATTTTGTAGATCCTGTTTTTCTTCTATGGTAGACACTTCGGATTCAAATTTAGCAGACAAGGATCTCAAAACTTTCTCAACTAAGATAACTTAATTTATTCACCCAGATTATTCATACAATTGACAACCTCATCTATACGTAGGAAGTAACTAGCTATGCTTTCATCACTATGCATCTTAAGAGTTTCATACTGAATTCTTAGAGTTTGACGCTTAGCACGTTTTACCTGAGAGTCTCCTCCATAGCTCAGAACAATTTTGTCCCATATTTCTTTGGCTGATTTGAGCTGCATGACTTTGACAAACTTTGATTGTGACAGAATTCCCAATAAAGAAATGACAGCTTTGGCATTGGTTTCATAATGCTTTTTACCTACCATATCTGTAGGAATTGGTGTTCAAAATGTATATCCTCCTTCCACAATTTCCTAGACATCCATTCCAAGCGATTGTAGATAGGTTGTATTTATTATTTTCCAATAAACAAAGTTACTCCCATCAAATATTGGTTGTCTGATGGATCCGATGCTTTCTTGATTATTCATGTTGATGGATCTCCCTTTAAGCCATCAAGCTTCTTCTGAAGGACCTGCCCTTATACCAATTGTTGGCAATAATACTTAGAGGGGGCGTGAATTAGTATTATCAGATTAATAATTTTATTTTCCAAACAGATTTATATAAGCTACTTCAATGAAGTGAACTAGTGTGTACACGCGACTGTGCTTAAAGAAACTAGCGTATATGCAAAGAACTTGTGATTTAGACAGTTTATCATGTGTTCAACTTAAACCAGTATATCAAAGATTTATTAGTTAGGGCAGTAAAAGTAGAATAAAGTGTCACACATAAGAAACACACATGAACACAAATATTTAAGGTGGAAAACTAATGTGGGTGAAAACCACCTGTTGTTGTCGTCTCTGTCTTCTTTTAATAATAAGAAAATATGTTTACAATCTTGTACTGGTGCAAACTCATACAAGTGCACAGGTTTCTACCTGTAGAAGGTTACAACCTTATCTTGTTTTCCAACTTCTACTGGAAGGGAGCTACAACCCCCTAGCTCTTTTACTAGCTAATATGTTTACTAGTACGTAGGTGCCAGCCTACAGAGAACTCCACTCTTCCACCAGGGACCACGTTTCATGAATTTTTAGATTGGATACTCCTTGATCGCAACACCACAAGTAGAAAGCCACATTTCATCAAATTTTCACACTAGACCCATCAAAGCCTTTTAAACTTAAACTGCATCAACCAATATTCAGTTAATCTGAACAATCAAATCAATGACATGAGAACATTGTGTTGAACCCAGAACCCTACATCATCATCCAGAACCAGCTGTAACCTCAAAAGTCATGCATTAAAGTGTATACGCTACTTGGCTAAACCCAACTTGCATGTATACGCTACTTCCTTTAATCCAACCTACGTATATCTCTAAAGATACTAAATCATAAACTTTTGAACCACAAGCAATACCAATCAGTGGCATTCTGAAGATCTAATGTCATATTACAGAGTTCAAAATGGATAGTAGCAAGGATCACCCTTCCTTCTCAATCAATCAGACTCAATTTCCTTATACAACAGTTCTACGTTTAGATCTAAGAGGACTTCATTGACAGACAGTAGTAAAATAACAGAATTTGATCAGTTAGATCAGTCAGATCTGAATAGAAGTTTTTCTTTTTGTATACTCTACTTGAAAGAGTTGAATCTGTGTGTACACGTGCTTTGGCTAAGACGAACCTACATATAGATATGCAAATTTTGACTCAGAACTTTGCTGTAATTTCAGACTTCAGACAAGCCCAGATCATGATATATAACAAGTAGAATATGTACAAAACATTAGATCTGGTCTCAACCAATTTCAAGAATAAGTCATTTCAAGTCCCATGATTCCTAATCCAATGCTGAACTCAAGGTGCACATGAAAATTTCAGATCCAGTCCCAAACATAACCATGCAACATAATATATACTTCAAATAGAAGTATTCCTTAGAATCTCATTGCTTGCACACTGTGGCCTAATGATCTTCTCCTCCTTATATACTCTTAGGCCTTTCTCAATACCTTGGACCAAAACCACTTAGGACCAATACCTTGGACGCAATACCTAGGGTCAATACCTTGGACCGAATGGCTCGGACCAATTAACTTGGACCAAAATACCTTGGATCAAATACCTTGGACCAAAAACTTTGTTTTCCAACATGTACGCGCTTTTCCTCCTGTGAAAATGTGTGTATACATTATACACTACTTTTGTTCTATTAAACCACGTGTATACATGCCTTGGACAAAGTGAATCATCGTATAGCTCTCTTTCTTCATTCTTTGGAGTCTGGTCTGTAATCCTTTGTTGTTGACCTGCTGCACTGTGAGCTTTCATCTAAATGAGTTGCCATCAAGGACAACACCTGTATCATAATGCCAACAACTAGAATATTTCTACAATATTTATGCACTGTCTTCTAATACCACCATTTTTTGTCAACCAAACTTTTCCTTTGTTAGTGTATGATGGTTCATGCATACACCTCACTATAAAATTTATCCATATTATTTGAACCTCAACTCTCATTCTATATGGCTAGATTCTCGACCCAACTACCTATCTCTCCCAATACATGATATATGTTCATTGCCAATTAAGAATTCTCGTATTATAGGGTTCAACACAGCTAGAAGTACTCAATGTCAAATAAACAATGACATTCAAAATTGTGTACTCCTAAGAAAATACAATATAAATTTTGATTATGTGTTGTAATTTAGCTTGAAGGAACATTCCTTAATACTCTGTCATGTTTTCTAGCGTTGATTTCCAGCTACGACTCTGCCTTCAAACAATTTTTCCACATTCATTGTATATATAAATAGATTTCCTAAGCTTTATCTATTACAAAATATGATATAACTATAAGTTCCCTACAATGTTTCTTTCTTTTCTTCCTTCTATGATCCTTTGAAGTTTTTCCCCACAGATCTACATCTCTAGGACTCCTTTCCTAGGTGTAGTGACACTTCAATCAAATGAAGAAAACACTATAACACCACTAATTGTTCTCAGCTCAAACCAATTTTAATGAACATAAATGGTCAACTAAGACCTTTCCAACCTACATTTATTGAAGACATTTTTGGACTCTCATAGGAAGACATATAAAAGTCTCGTTCCTTATCTTGGGTATGTCTTTATATCCTTTCAACCTTTCAGTGTGACACAGTTTGATCTCAATTCTCATGTGAACATAGTTATCCTAGAATATGGTATGGGTTAATGTTCATAACCAATGCAACTGCTAATGCCCCTGGATTATAACTTGTTATGCTCACATATGTTTTATAACAATGGAATGGATTTGATCCTTGCTCTAACACCCTTTGTATTAGGGGGTCTAGTGAACTAATAAAGAAAATATTAATATAACAACATAAATGATTCTTGGACATCTCATTTCATATGCAAGTATACTTTAAGTATAAGAAATTTGAATGATAGGTCAAACTCAAGGATTGTGGTTTTTTTCTTACTAATAAATAATTTGTAGCTTGCAGAGCATTATCCCAATGAAACAAAGATACTATAAAAGCATCTTGTCCCTGGGATGTGGTATTGTTATTTTCTTGTTGCTTCTTTATTTTGTATTTTGTAATGTGTGAACCAATTATCATAATATATATTGTCTTTGATCTTTCCCACAGATATTTATTGTTTTTTTATTTTATCAATTTAAAATTTAAATACAGTTCCCAAAGTTATCGATATTTCATATAATATTTTGTTTTACAGGATCCTGATGGATTTGCTATGGGAAAGGGAGCAAGAGTTCTTCTTATAGAAGAATTAGAACAGAAAAAGCTACAACATTTTGTCAGAGAGGACATTGAATAAGTAATCGAGTTTGTGTTTTTGAGAATTAAACCATTTGTATTTTAATATAGCATTATAGAATTTGGAGTTAGCCCATTTTTATACCAAAAAAAGGGAGGAAATATCTAAGGAGAGTTTCTCAAAGTTATACTTCTAATGCATAACATATGAGAAATCTGTTGTGGGATAAACTCCCCTAGGGTCTTGGGTGAATACCCTAGCAGACTGAAGATTATCTATGCAAAGAAACACACATTCCAGGCAATCATAATGCTACTATAAGAAAACTCTACGACAGGGGCGTATCTGAGGTCCTACGTTTGAGAGGAGCCTCCAAGGGTCCAAACCCTTCTTTGAGTTCCTTTGCTCCTTTGACATGCAAAACCAACAATTCAAGAAAGTGTAGCAATATATGGACTAAATTTCATAAAGAAACCAACTTCATATTATAAGGAAAGGTAGTTAGTTATGCACTTAAACAACCGATCACATATGAATCATAACATGAAGAAGATCTATATCAGGAACAAAGGCATGTGTTTCTTTTATTATAGACAAAGAAACTACAGAAAAGGAACAATTTCACCTTAGTCGTCCTTTCGCAGGCTCCAAGCGGAACTGTCTCCCGGATTCGTCCAATCTCAAACCTTTAACAAACTTATTCCATGACTTACTCCATGATCTCTCAAGTAGTATGAAATCATCAACACACACAAGGAAACAAGGGTTTCCTGTAGGATGGGGGAAGTGCAGGAGGCACAAGGATCTTCAGACTTGGTCAAGGAAATCTCAGCATAGCAATCTTTCTCTCTCTTCTCTCCTCCCTTTGGCCTTCCCATAGAAGCCTTTTTATACTTCTCCCAAAGTAGTTTTTTAGTTGGGAATTCGTTGGGAACAGTTGGGCCACGGGCACTAACAAGTGATCAATAGGTAAAACCCATGATCTCCACCTGAAATTAAGGAGATTTTTATTTTTTAAGTGTTTTTATACATATACGCGGGTTGGGTATACACAGACCCGCGTATACACGTGTTTAGCTTAGGGAAATGTCACGTATAGGAAAAAAAAACTGCTTTTTTAGATTTGGGACCAGATCTGGCAGGGGGAGTTGCCCTAGGCCATGAGTGCAGCTTCACAAACCTCAAGAGTGAGATTTGGAGCTATAACAAAATCCTCATCCAGAAAGTATAGGATTTCAAACACTTATTTCAGTGTTCATAATCCTCCTGCTAAACTACATTCTTATTGACCTCATGGAATATTTCAGTCTTCATAACCCTTGACCTCATCGGATTATTGCTAGGCATTAGAGTCCTTTTATGAATGGAAATTACTTTATGTCAAGTAGGGGTGAGGGGAGAAAATGTTAATTATGTCAATGTTCATGCAACGTCAACTAAAGCTAGTGATTTGAAATAGTACCAAGCCTTGATTCATTGTTTTGGAAAAAACTGTGAGGTACTTGTCTTAGTTTTGTTTAGTCAAGTGTGTGTTACTTTGACCTTGTTTTCTATCTGTTCACTATTCAAGAGACGTTTCAACTCAGCTTTTATATATTCAAATGAGTTAATATGTATGTTTTCCCAACTCAAGTTGAATTATACAAAATCAATAATTGGGCACTTGCTATAGCATCTGGCGATGTAGAAGTTGTAGCAATTATCTCGGTAAATGAATATGCTTTCAAACATTTATATTTGGTGCAATAAATTCAAGATGGGTATTATCTTCAAAGCACAGTTGAAATTCAACCTATAACCACTCTGAGGAAAATATGCTTGTATCAAGGTATATTTTGATCTAGGTGGATATTGGTGGCCACCCACCTATTCCACTAGGACCCCACCATTGTTTCTTTCAGTTTCCTTAATTGGAGCACAATTTACAATTTTTGGCAATTTTTTCGGTTCTAAACTTTCAGAGCAATTTTGAGGCCCTAAACAATGTTTCTTTTGGAAAATAGCCAATCCCCTAGCATTAGCTATAGGTTTGTAGTCGAAATTTGTTGTCCTAGGATAAATATTTCTAATGAGATATAATACGCATCAAATGAAGATTGTATGACAAAGTTACGACCCCAGGAAATTGATGTACCAACTAACCCCAATGGGGCCCACAGACTTTTGGTGCTTCATATCCTAGGGTTAGGTTTTTGGATGTTTAGGGTTTTCCATTGTTTCTCAATAATAAAAAGGCCTTTGAGCCTCATTCTAACATAGTTCTAAAGGCATGTAGCCACCACATCTCTTCTTAGAGATTAGCTACCATCGCTCGAGCTAGTTTATTTTCATCCTGCATGTAAACAATTTTCAGTATTTTGTTATTAATAAAGTGAAGTTATGTTTTTGTTGTAGCTCTATATTTCTATTTATATCTATTTCATTTTATTCTTTCATAAATTTGGATCAGTGGTATTAGAGCGGTCTTCTCTTTCTCAGTTTTTATGTGCATGTCCCTAATGAGGTTGGGGTATAAGGCATGGGGACTTGAAATGGTTGAGACTTTGCAATACCATCCCCATCAACACCAATGCCCTCCCATGGTGAAAGAAAAGAAATACGAGGGAGTAGAAAATCCTATCAAACTAGTGCTCGAAGAAGCCCTCAAGTGGAAAAAGAATGAGATGATGGACAACTTTGCCCAGATCCTTGGTTGATGCCCACTGGTGACATATCTTCATCCAATAGTCACTTCGGAGGCATCGCCCCCTTCAAGGTACAAGTTAACTTTGATGTCCCACTATTCGAAGGTCAAATAGATGCATATGATGTAGATAAATGGTTGAATTTGTTGGAAGGTTATTTTTGGGTGCATAGTTTCTATTATATGGAAAATATTACTTTTGCACTACTTAAGGTTGCCCCCCATGTCAAGGATGGGTGTGAAACTTATTGTGAGAAAAGGGCTGAGGAACCCTCTCTATTTATAACCGCACCCCCTTGGAACTCTTTCCAAGATGTTGTCAAGGAGCAATATTACCCCATGGGAAGCTATGAGGATAAATACATACAATGGACCACACTATGACAACAAAGGGACCAAGATGTGCATGATTTCACAAATATTTTTCATACTCTACGCACAAAGTTGGGTATCAAACACTCTAAGTGAAATCTAGTGCTCAAGTATTGCGATTATGTGCACACATACATTCATGAAGAAATGGAGTTCCTGTACATCTCCTCGCTTGGTACAGTATACCGATATGTTTCCATGATTGACCAAAAATTTAAACAAAAGAGGTGCGATTTTGGATCTTTGAATTAGAAGTAGGGAAAGAGAATCCCCAAACAATAGAAGAAAGGATAGAGCTAAGGTGGAGCAGCCGAGGACAACCTATCAAAGTTGCAAGCACAAAATGGCACAATGAAGATGAAGAAGGACATAGGAAAGTGGTGTGAGTTCAACAAGAGCCCCACTCACAACACAAACGAGTGTTGTGCCAAGCAATCTTTGGTGGCTAAGTTGAAAGATTCAAGGTCTGATGCATGTTTTGATTCTGAGCTAGCACCTGAAAACGAGAACGGAAAGGCGAAGCAGATTATTGACAAAGAACACTTTGCCACTGTTGCCATTACCAAGGTCTAGAAGACACGAGGGCTTCGCCCAATGAACCTTTGACATATCGCGTGCATTCATGGCATACTAAAGAATACCCCTAATTTGACTACATATTGGAAAATAGCTCTAAAAATCACATTATTTAACCCCCTACCAATATGAACCAAATACACCTTGCCAATTTAAAAACCCCCTACTTTCAATAGATATTGTAGGTATCCATTTTCTTATAAACATTTGTTATACCCCTTTATATTTTTTCATTAACTTTCAACTTCATTTTTTATACCTATCAATATAAAAACCCTTTACCCCCATTATACCCCCAATATATTACGCCATTTTTTCCTAAATATATATCCCCCAATATGAACCCACGTGGTATGGTATTGCTCACTCAGTGAAGCCCCCTATGCTAGAAGACTGATCCCGAAGATCCAGAGGAGGGGGGTCATCTTTTCCACTCACATATGTGGTGAAGTGTTCTCCATTGTAAGTCATTGTCAACAATGAGAGCCAAAACAACCTCATTTTAAAAAATTTCATTAAGCGGTTCGACCTACCAACCACACCACACCCGTATCTCTACACCATCTGGTGGCTCCACCAAGGACAAGATCTTTGCATCAGTCAACAATGATGATTTCCCAAATAATCAAGCCCTTTGTTTCCCTCTCAAATTAAGGGGAAGATAGTGCCCACATCTATGGCCCTCTGGATGGGTTCCTGCACACATCAGAAGTAGGTGGATAGGGTTGTGGAAAAATATAGGGACATGTTCTCCTCACCCACAAATGTAGCTTTGCACTGTCAGGTAAAGAATTTGGTCATTCTGACTCCTAAATCACCTCTACCCAATCGACTGATATACTGTCAAGCCATTTTGGAAAAAGAAGAAATCAAGTAGGAGATCCAAGACTTCTTGCAAAAGAAACACATCCGACTAAGCTCCTCAGTTTGTGGGGGCCTCATTATGCTTGTACAGATGAAGGATGGAACCTGGAGGCTATGCATTAATTATCGAGCACTACACAAAATCACTATAAGTGACTGGTATCCAATCCCATGATTGATGACCTTCTTCATTAGCTCAAAGGGGCAAGTATTTCAGCAAGATCGATTTGAAGTCTGGTGATCACCATGTTCCAATAGGAACCCACAAATATATGGCATACTACATTAAAATACAAGGAGGGCCTTTTCGATTGGTTGGTCATACCTTTCGGGTTGACAAATTGCCCTGCTAATTTTATGAGGTTGATGGATGACATCTTGCATCCCTTCATCAACTCATTCATGGTTGTATATTTGGATGACATCCTCGTCTTTAACAAGAATTGGGAAGAACACCTACAATACATTCAGCATGTCCTTCAAACTCTGTAGTAGCACAAACTATGTTCCAACTTGGAGAAATGCACCTTTGGCATGAGATAGGTCCAATATCTAGGCTACATCATTGATGAGAAAGGCATTGCATGTGGATCTCGCTAAGGTCCAAGACATTCAGGATTGGCCAGCTTCGACCACTCTAACAGAGCTTCACAAAGTTTTGGGCCTTGCCAAATTTTAGCGGAAGTTCTTGTTGGGATTCTATCATATCACGTGTCATTTGAATCATGTTACCAAGGATGGAGAGAAAGGAAAAAGAAATAGTCTTAATCCCAACATAAGGCATTCGTTGAGATGAAGCATTGCCTCTGCTCTACTTTGGCACCCACATTTCCAAACCTGCAACAACCATTTGAAATTGAGACAGATGCCTCTGACTATGCTATTGGTGCAGTTCTCACCTAATAAGGGCATCTTGTAGGCATATCACAGTGAGACACTTTCTGATACAATTCTAAAATACCCGACCTATGATAAAGAGATGTCTTCTATCATGCAGGTCTGTCGCCAATGGAAATATTACATTATGGGGAAGGAGACATTCATCCACACATATCACTAACCTCTTCAATTTATACAAACACAAGGGCAGTTGTAGAACAATGACATCAAAAATGGTCTACATATCTACAAAAATTCCACTTGAACATTAAATATAAGAAGGACAACACTAATCAGGTTCCAAATTGCCTCAGTTGGCCCCCAGTTGTAGCACTAACTATTGTTCTCAAATCTTGTGGCCACGAGACCTCTGGTTGGCCACAACTATATAAAAATGATCCAGAGCTCGCCACCACATACCATATGCTAGTGGATGCCAAGCAAGTTCCAAATTACCACCTCTAGGACGTATTATTATGCTACATGAGCCACCTTTGTGTTCTTTCAAGCAAGCATGCCAAGTTCACTTGGGAGGTGCACTACAGTCGGGTTGCAGGACACTTGGGTGTGGAGAAAATTGTGGTCATACTACATAAGTTTTTTTATCGACTGAAACTCTAACCAAACGTTGGAAAATATATCATATCTTACACTATCTATGCCATTAGACACAATTTGAGGTCTAAAATGGGGCTGCTAAGAAAAATGTACAACCAAAATAAACTTTATAAGAACCAATAGGATTTAAGATGATGATGTCAACCATGGGGGATGATTCACCATTTTGGAGTTAAAAAGTAAAAAAATTAAAAATAATAAAACTAATTTTTCAACTCATATTTTCAACTTATCTCCCTAAGGTTTTTCAAATTTCGAGTGGGAGTACTCGTTGGATGCAAAAGTTAATTCCTTGTCCAAGGCGTACCCATGTTGCATACTTTCGATGGACTGTGCTACACGAAAAATGAGAAATACATGAAAACATGTGATTGCAATCACATTTTTCATATATTTCTCATTTTTTGTTTAGCAGGTCCATTGAAAGTATGCAACATGGGTACTCCTTGGATGAGGAATCAAATTCTGCATCCAACAAGTGTTCCCACTCAACATTTGAGTAAACCAATAGGGAGATAAGTTAAAAATACAAGTTGAAAAAGTAGTTTTTTTTTATTCCCTCTAAAATTTGATGATGTAATCTAATATTATTTTATTATTCCCAGTATTATTTTATAATTTCCTTAGGATGCCCATTTTAGACCTCAAAATTCCTTTAATGCATTGTCAAGATAACCCTCAAGAAGCAAGGATTGTACACTCCTCTGGCTACTCCCATCCAGCATTGGGAATCCATCTGCATGGATTATTTGTCGGGCTTCCTTTCTACCAATCATGGTAATGACTGTGTATTTTTGGTCATGGACAGATTTTCTAAGATGGTTATATTAGTGGCTTTCAAGAAGAGTATCACAACAGAGGATACTATCAAACTCTTCTTTGAATGAGTATGGGTAAAATTTAGGATCCAGTAGACCATTATATCAGATCCAAATAGCAAGTTCCTAAGCACATTTTGGCTGAGCATATAAACATTATTGGACACCAATAGGTGACTACATTCCATTCACAAACTAATGGTCATGCATAGTTCATTAACGGGATGATAGTGCACATACTACGCATGTACAACTCCAAGCATCCATGAACCTAGGACGAGAGCCTTCCTTATGTGCAACAAAATTATAACAAAGCTCTCCATAGCTCTATTTGTCATAGTCCCTTTCAAGTGGGTCTGAGGTTTGAACCATTCTATGTGATTGATGTTGCCATGCCTCATGCAACTACATAGATAGAATCCACATATGTACAATCTGAGGCTGGTAAAGCAAATAGGTTTATTGAATGCATCCAACACATTTTCCAGTAGGCACATGACATCTTGGATAAGTCCAATGCTAAGTACAAACAATAGTATGATCAACATCAGGTGCCACATAAGTTTCAAGTGGGCGAAAAAGTTTGCTTGCATTTGTAGAAAGAGCACCTTTCCGGAGCCCATCGAAAGCTCTGACCACTCTGATTTGGGCCTTACATGTTAGGACCCTATACTACTAGTGTAATCCTTGATTATTATTAGTGAAACCCCTTTATTATATTGTTGTGCCCATGTATTCCCCATATTGTTATTATTGTGCCCTTACATTCTTATTTTTATGTTGGCTCTGATTATATTATGACCCCTTAGACTCCAATATATAGAAATGAGGTCTTGTCATTTGCATCATCCAAGAATTGTTCATTTGTGTAATGTAAAGGAGGTTTCCCCCTCGAAGAGGCTTATTTCTAAGTTATTGATCTATCTTTTCTATCTTTTTGTGAGCTGGTTTCATAACATTTGGTATCAGAGCTTTGGATTCTAGGGTTTCATTTCTCCAAAACAACCATCGTGGCATTTTTGCTATAACTTTTTCGCTACGAAGTTTCAGAAACTAAAAAAAAACTTATTTGAGCCAAAATTGTTTTGAACCTCAAGACCGAATTTCATATCTTCTCTCACTATATTTTCGGAGATATGATCTGAGGAAGTTAGGGATTTTGCAAGCTCCGCAATTCCATCTCAAACATGTCATCGTGGCATTTTTGCTATAATTGTTTTTCTATAAAGGTTCAGACTCTGAAATTAAAACTTGTTTGAGTCGAAATCTCTCTTAATCTCTAGTATGAATTTCGGATCTTGGCTCGCTATATTTTCAGAGATATGATCTAAGGAAGTTCGGGTTTCTGCAAGATCTCGAATTATATATCAAATAGGCGACTTGGGGAAATCATCATAACTTTCTTTCTGAGCATCAAATTGAAATTTCATCAGAAGTTACAGAAAGATGTCGACATCTAGTTTTCTGTGTATCAGTTTCAAGTTTGAAGGTCATAATAGTGACACATGGCACTTCATACAAGTTCGCTCTACTGAAAAACTATATAATCAGGTAATCTTGGGAGATTGGGCATAACTCTTTCTTAGAGAATCCAATTTCTATCAGAGTGGTGGCATTGGAAAGAGAATGCAGAGGGCTGTTGCAGCTCGCAATTTCAGACCTTGGAGATCTGAAATTTCAGAGATACAATAGATTCAAGATTGAGCTCCTAAAATCAAGAAAAAGTGATATAAGGAAGTTTGATGGGAATGATTCGATAAATTGGATACTAAAATGGAGCAATATTTTGATCTACATGATGTACAACTATTACAAAGGGTACATATTTCATCTTTATATTTAGAACCAAATCAATTTGTATGGGATAGAGGGCTTTGTTCTCGTAAACCACTTGTCCCCTGGTCAATTTTCAAGAGGAAATGATAGCACATTATGAGGATACAAAGAGCAACACCTTCTTTAGCTAATTGATAAATCTCAAACAAAAGGGTTCAATCGCAGAGCATATTGAGGACTTCTGAAAATTGAATATAAGGGTAAATGATATTCTAGAGAAGCAAAGGATTGATGTCTTCACAGGGACTTTAAAGGATAACATTCAACATGAGGTTCATCTTTGGGAACCTGATTCATTGGAGAAGGCATTCAGGTTGGCAAGAAAAATTGATAGTAGAATTATGGAAACAATGAATCATACCACTCACAACTATAAATATGGAATTTTTTTTACTCCTAGCCTTCCACAACCTACAAGGTTTACACCACAACAATTGGAAGAAAAAGGAGAAAAGGGCTTTGTTACAGTTGTGATAGCAAATACACTAAAGGCCATAAGTGTGCTGAGAAGAAATTATTTTACATAGATTGTGAAGAGGAGGAAAAAAGGATCAAGAAACATCAAAAGAAGAGGATATACACCAGGAACCAACCCTAGAGAAAGAAGAAATGAATGCTACCATATCTTGTAAAGCATTGGCAAGAATTACCACTACTCAAACTCTCAAGATAGAAGGACATATGAAGAAGAAAAAGGTTCAAGAAGTGAAAGATCACACCGAACATCAAGAAATGAATCCAACCATATATTGTAATGCATTGGCAAGAATTACCACTCCTCAAACTCTTAAGATAAAAGGACATATCAAGAAGAAAAAGCTTCAAGCAGCGAAAGATCACATTGAGCATCAACAACAAGTTCTCTAACTTTGAAAGGATAACCCCACTTTGGTGCAAAATTGAATGTAACAATAGGAAGATCAACATCGTACTTAAATAAGTTTTAATATAGGCGATTGGGTATTTTTACGAATACAAACAAATGTCCCTCAAGCAAGTTAAGAAGGATAATAAATTATCACCAAAGTATTATGGTCCTTACAAGGTGCTACAAAATATTGGTACTATGGGATACAAATTGAAGATTCCTACATCTTCTCGAGTGCCCCCAGCTTTCCATGTTTCATGCCTAAAGAAGGTTATAGGTGATGAGCTCCCAATTCAAACAACATTGTCGAAACTTGAAGAGGAAGGAAAAATCATATTGCAACCTAAAGCAGTCACGGAAACAAGAACCCGACAACTATGAAATCAATTGATTTCCGAGTATCTCATCAAGTGGAAGAACTTACCTGCTAAAGATTCCACATGGGAGGATTAGAATTTTATACAAAAGCATCTAGAACTACTCAAGACTTGAGGACAACACTTTTTGAAGTATAGGGGCATTTTAGGTTCTTATACTACTAGTGTAACCCCTCATTGTTATTCGTGCAACCCCCTTAATATATTGTTGTGCCCATGTAGTCCCCATATTGTTATTATTGTGCCCCATAGAAGCCCACTATTGTTATTGTTGTGCCCTTACATTATTATTTTTACGCCGACTCTGATTATATTATGACCCCTTGGACTCCTGTATATAGAAAGGAGGTCTTGTCATTTGTATTACCCAAGAATTATTCATTTGTGTAATGTAAAGGAGGTTGCCCCCTCTAAGAGACTTATTTCTAAGTCGTTGATCTATCTTTTCTATCTTTTTGTGAGCTGGTTTCATAGCATTACACCATCACCAAGGTTGTGGGAGACAAAGAGTTTGAGCTCAACATTCCCCCATTCCTCGGCCTACACCTAGTGTTCAATGTGGATGTGGACCATCTTTGTCCATAATTTCCACCATTGTTGGACACATCAAACATTACATAACAACTAACACCAGCAGAGCTCAACCCAGATTGCATGGAACATGCCACAAGTGATCGCATCATGAAAACATAGATCAAGAACACTCGCCAACAGAAGATCCAACTGTATTGGGTTGTCAAAGATGGCCAACTCTTACACCAAGGCAAGTGGCTCATCAAGGACTAAGTGTAGTAGGAGTTCCCCATCTCATGGAAGCACTCAACATAATGGGGATGATTTCTTCCTAAAGGAGGGCGGGGGGGGGGGGGGGGGCGGCAACGACTGGGGGACTAATCTAGGTGGATATTGGTGGCCACCCACCTATTCCACTTGGACCCCCACCACTGTTTCTTTTTGTTTCCTTAATTGTAGCATATTTGGCAAATTTTCGGGTCCTAAACATTTAAAGCCATTTTGAGGCCCTAAATGATTTTTTTGGAGAACGGACCTGTAGGAAGAGGCAAGGGTTTGCAATCAAAATTTGTTGTGCTTGGATATATCTTTCTAATGAGGTATTGTATCCGTAAAATGGATATTGTATGCCAAAGTTACAACCCCAAAAAGTTGATGTACAAACTAACCCCAACAGGGCCCATAGACTTTTGGCGCTTTTTCTCCTAGGGTTAGGTTTTTGGATTTTTAGGGTTTTACATTATTTCTCAATAATAAAAATGCCTCTGAGCCTCATTGTAACACAATTTAGAAGGCATTTAGCCTCCACATCTCTTCTTAGAGATACGCTACTATCGCCCAACCTAATTTATTTCCATTATGCATGTAAACATTTTTCAATACTTTGTTATTAATGAATTGAAGTTTTTTTTCTTGTTGTAGCTCTATTTTTATTTTTATATATGTATTTCATTTCGTTGCTTTAGAAATCTAGATCATATTTGTTATCCATAGGAAATCAATACCAATAGACTACATATCATCATACACATAGTATACCCCAAACCATCTCTTATAAGTTTAGATCCACCACTTATAATCTACGATTGTATTATTGTTCATTGTTAGTGCTTAAAGTTGGTTGTTGTTTGGATGCATGCTCTTGAATCCTCATTTTTTATATGCATAGTATTCAAGCTTGTTTCTGTTGGTACAAAACGAATCTAGGAAAATATATATCTTCATTCTAGGAAAAGCTTTTCGAGGCTTATATTTTCGATTCAGATTTATTTTGCATATTTTATTTACATGTAATATATGCATGTTGTATCGGTCATTGTATTTCTAAAAATGTTTATGTGTCATGACATATGAGGATGAGACATGGAGAAAAGGCCCAGTGACAAATTCATATTATTTGTATACAAGAGGTAAAAGACTTTTGGTTTACCAACATTAATAATTGGATGTCTAAGAACTTTTGGAAATTGTATGCAGGGCACCAAATAAAAAAGACATATTGCCACCAAGCTTATATTTTGGGGTGGATTTTGATGCTCTGAAATAGGGTTTTTTCGGGCGCAGATTGTCATTGATGATTGCAATATCTAGGTGTAATTCTTGCAAATCTGGGTGGCCTGTTAAATCTTGTCATCTTGTGTTTTGGGAATTATTCTTTGCAAGACGTTTTCATCTCATACAAAAATTTCCATTTTTCACAGACTAAGTTTAGTGGGACTCTACTTGAACTGGATATTTGTGCAATGTTGTAAATATCTTATTGGGTTTGATAACTTGATTATTTTTCACTATGGTAATATATTTGAAACTATTTTCTATCCACAATTTTTGTAATTTGGTAGGTATTCTATCTCTCATTCAAACTTGTTAAACAAGCAAATACTTGTGAAAATATACTAAATTATACATAACCATGATTACTTTATAAGAAATGTCAATTTATAAACATCCCATATGTCATAAATGTCAATATCAAATTATAATCCACCTCCATTACTAATACTTAAAATAAAATAATATTATTGAGCCGAGAAACTCATTCTACAACCCTATGATGTGCGTCCGTTATCAAAATTGAAATTCCATTCATGTTAGCCCAAATCAAAATTAAAAAAAATAAATAAATAGATAACTATGCAAAATACTTAAATAATGTGGATTCATAAAAAAAATTGCACTTGAGCAAATTGGATCCCTCTCAATTCATGTTAGATCTGTATTTAAGATGGATCTATATTGATTATTAATATAATTATATTAATGCCCCAACCCCAACTTTAGCCTTAGCTTGAACCTCATTCTCAACAACATGGCTCGCAATATCCTAATCTCCATCTCCATCAAATTATTAATAACAATACCATTTACTAACATCACAAACTTGTCAAATTAAAATAAATTTATATTTATTTTAATATATACGTATTATATATTAATTTTATATTAAAATATTAAAAAATATTATTTATTTTTTTAAATATTTTTAAATTTCTTAAAAAATAAACATAAACTTATATTATTCTTACGCAATAAACAAAAACAAAACAAAAACAATATCATTACCACAACAAATAATTTTTATTCCATAATATTATTATTAAACTTTTTATTCCATTTAAAATTTTATTTATAATCCGTAATAACCCACTCACTCACTATGATTCTATTTGAAATTTTATTTATAAGGTGTATTGGATAAGAAAAAAGTGGAAAAATCTCATGAGTAACATGTAATCGGTACGCGGTACATCTCGTAGGTACGGTCTCGTAGAGTTATTTCTATGTTGTAATGACTGCGCACACCGTTGGAGAAAAAAGTGGGAAAACTCATTATTTTGTCGGTGTCAGCGTGATTTAAGTAAAAAAAAAAAATTGAGAGAAACTTCATCTCATCATTTACATTTCTTTATTTTTTTTAGAACTGTCAAATTTATTTGCAAATTGAAAAGTTACAAATATATATGTGCCACATGTATGATATTTACCAAGTTCCAATCATGGAGGACTTTCAGTTGTGGAAATTTCAATTCTATGGGAATTTTATTTGCACTATTTATGCAGAGTGGCATATGAGATGGTGTCATTGCAGGGAAAATATTTATAGATTTGAATATTATATTTAAATTAAAATTTTTTATTTTGGTAAAAGAAAATTAATTTTGTTTATAATATTTAAATAAGTTGGGTTTGGAGTATGTTTTAAAATTGTTTTTGTTTGGTTAAAAGTTTGTTTTTTAGAATATTGAGAAATAGATTAAAGGCTCAAGACCCAAAAGCATTTGATAAGAGTGAAAGCATGCTTCTTTAAGAATTACTAGCTGATAATTTTAGGTGGCAGGGTTTTCCTTGAATCAAAATGATGAGTTAATCTGCGTTTGCCAATAAATTTATCCTCACTGTTATTCTGACAACTCAATTATGATAGATTTTTTCACTATGTAAAACTATTTAAACGAAATGACATTAAAAATTATAATTATATTTAAAAAAATTATCTTATTTTTTTTTTTTAATAAAAAAATGAGATTATTTTTTTAATTTAAAAGATAATTATTTTTAAAAAAATAAATTAAAAAAATTAATATAAATAAACTTTACTTCAAGTCAAGTCAAGTTGATTTGCACAACAATCGTGAGCCTCACGTAATTAGTAATTCATTTGTTTCCACAATCCATGTTGAATTTTTTGTTCATGTACTTTGTTTCATGTCTAATAGTTTTTAAAGTATAAGTGCACAAAACGTTAGAAACTTCTAAATGGTTTATGTGGACTCCAAGAATAATTTGGGTTACCAGTGAGAGAAGAAAAGATCGAGATACTACTACCCAAAATGGAAGTGGTCACTGTTGAATGGTGAATTTAATCTCAATGTGAACTACATCTTGAAACATTTTTCTCTCTCAGCTCTTTTGGTATCATTGCATGCAATTTGTTTAAAATTTAGTGGATTGTATTGTTCATGTATAGTAATATGTTCTAAGGCACGGAACCTCTTGTTGGGTGATTTTCAAAATTCCAATGGTTTGCAACTTGCTTTATTAGGGTAATCTATTGAGTTTAAAAAATAGATTTATATGATTTTATGTTAAATTTATTTAGTTTATGGGTTTAAGGTTTTAATAATTTATGAGATTTTCATGTAATGTAGTTTATCTAAATGTAAGAACTTTGTAAGATGAAACTTTGGTAAGTAATTAATTATTTATGTTGGGATTTCTTTATAATAAATTGCACAATTATGTTTGTGTTTTTTAAATAAAAATAAAATATTCTCTAAATAAAAAAAGCAATGTCAATTATAATAAAAAAAAAATAAAATAAAAATATGTTATGTATATTTAATTAGTTGTCAATATAGCCTAATATAATTATGTAAGTAATTAGAAGTTATATTATATGATATTATATATATATATATATATATATATATAATGCATTATATAATCTAATATTGTGTGTGTATGAGTTAATATGTTTAAACCTTACATTTTTCAAAAGTATTTATGTTGTATAGAATAAAATATCCAATGTGAGTTATGAATAAAATATTTTGATATGAATTAATATTGAACTGATTGTTTAATTTATTAAACAATAAAAAATTACACTGTTATTTTTGCACTCTAAAATAAGTTTACACTGAAGAAATTTGATCCCTTTTGGCCCATGTTAGATCTTTGGTTAAGATGGATCTATGTTAGTGCTTATTTGAAGTTCATAAAATGGCTCAATGCACATGTTATGTAATCTCTATAATATTAAAAAATACAATTTAAACAATAAAAAATTACACTGTTTTTTTGCATTCTAAAATAAGTTTACACTGAAGAAATTTGATCCCTTTTGGCTCATGTTAGATCTTTGGTTAAGATGGATCTATGTTGGTGTTTATTTGAAATAGTGGTTAGTAGTGTCCACTATGATTTCTTTAGAGAACAAAGTTGTATTGAGTGAAGCATATTCTTGAATAAAGTTCCTTCAGTAGGAAGTGGGTGATAGGACTATTTGGAATTTTAAATTATATAAATATAATTAAAAATTTTAAATATAAACATGATTACACAAACTTTGGACTTGGTTAGTAGGCAATGCACACATGGACATATTTAGTGGACATAAGTGGGGCATGTCAATTAAGAAAGTTTCTTTAATAGAAAGTAAGTAATAAGATTAATCAGAACTTTAAATATAATTAACAATTTCAAATATAAATATGATTCATTATTTAATGAATGAATAAATGAAATTATTTTGACGTCTACGAGGCTAAAGATAGCCTATGGGACAGATTGCTTCTTCATGTGATTCTTGTATTTGGCACTTTTTCTGTGAAGTCTCACAATAAATGCTCTCAACTTCTTGACAAACTCCTCGCTGAATAGATTATCCCAAGAGCTCGTTGCCAGAATATCTGCATAACTTTCCCTGTTGCCTTTGAAGGCCTCGCATTCTAAAATGAAATGTTTTTTTGTTTCCACTTTTCCGGAAGAGCAAAAAATACATACTCTTTCCTCCCACACTTCTTTTGGCCTTTTCCATCGCTGTGTTTCACAACAGAGTTGATGAGAATTAGTCCTTAATTGAGTAATAAGAATTTAGGCTCTCCCATAAATATTGGCCGCTATGTACGGTTTTTGTTTATGATTATGAGTGGGATTAAACTCTTCAATATAGTACTTCTTCTTTCTACCTAGCTCCTTCTCCCAAGTACATTTGTGGAACTTATCCATAACAAACATTTTTATCTCTTTATTGTTTCTAGGATACATGCTCAAGCAAATACCCCTTTCACTAAACCATTTGTTATTTTTCCGCATCCAAGTCTTCTTTCGTTTGCACAATATGTCATTAAACACAACCTTATGCCATCTTCACTCTTCCATATGCTCAATTGTTTTTAAATACCTTATTACTCGCACCATAGCAATTGCTTCAATAGGACCAGCCCCTGTTTCACTTAACAAGATAGCATAAGGAACTACACTTTTAATTTTGAATTTCTTTGTAATTAAACACTTCTAAATTTTGTCAATTTCTTTCCATTGCATCTTAGATGTATTGCTGGCCCATAGTTCACAACCATAGAGAATCAACTGAATCATTAAAAGCCCAAAAAGAGTTAGAGTGGTTTTCCAGTCCTACAACTATGTCTCTCTACACTTGTTTTGAAAAGCATAAAATGATTTCCAACCCCCCAAAGTTATTTTATTTCTACATCCATCCCAACTTAGATTCCTATTGAAGTCAATTCTAAGGTATTTGTAATCTTCAACTTCTTCCAGAATGTTTCCTTCAAAGTAGAACTTATGTTGGTTATGTTTTCTTTTGTTAGAGAAAACCACTACTTTCGTTTTGCTAATATTCACTTGCATCCTCATCCTTCTACAAAAATGCTCAAGGGAAAGTCAGTGCTCTTGCAAAGCAAAAGAATATTTAGCAATCATAATAAGGTCATGTCCATACAAAAGAAGCCTTATAACGAACTTTCCTAAATGGATACTCTCACCTCTTGCGAATTTAGCCACTCCAAGCATGTCAATATATAAACTAAAAAGGGTAGGAGACAATGGGAAACCTTGCTTGACCCTGATATCACTTCTAAAACTTTCAGAAATACCTGCTAAAGTTCTAATTTTGACTTTTACCGCTTCATACAACCTATTCACAATTGTTATCAAATGCTCGAGAACCCCGAGTTCCTCCATTCTGTGCCAAAGCTTATCCCTAGGAACTACGCCAAAGGCTTTTCTAAAATCAACAAAGCAACAAAAGGCTTCTTCCTTTTTCTCCCAAACTTTTTCAGTGATGTGCCTTAAAGTTATACCATGATCAACTATGGAATGTTTAGGTCTAAAAATTTATTTCCCTTTAGCACATTTATCTGTTTCTTCTGCCCACTTACTGATTTTATTTTCTATAATGCTTCCAAATAACTTTGCAAACCAAGGTTTTATCATTATGGTCAATAATTGGAGGGATTATTAATGTCACGACTCTTGAAAAGAGGTATTGCTAGACTAGTTGTCCAATCTATGGGGAACCCCTGTTGTATGATGTTGTTGAAAATTTTTGTGATGTAAGGTGCAAGAATTTTTACACCCCACTTTAGAAACTCTGCTTGGAGTTCAACTAAGTCTTTTGCTTTTCCAACACCCAACTTCTTGATACCCATCTCTACCTCTTGCACCGTGAAGAGTTTTGTATCAGTGTTGACCAATTGAAGAGGGTCAACCTTGGGATCCTGCTCATAAATTTGTCTTGCATAGTCGAACCATTTAGAAGTTGTAATGATGTTTTTAGTTGGCACCTTTCTTGGTTGGAGCTCCTTCCAAAATAATTTGTGGTTATTTTTCTCAAGGAAGACTAGTTCTTCTCTCCTCGAAACCATGAAATCATCATTTTTCTTTCTTAATATTTTCTTGTAAGCTTTGAGCGTTATGTTATCCTTGTTTGACTCTTTCCACATTTTCCTTTCCTTTTTGCATTCCTCTTCAAACCAAACATTAACCAGAAAGAAATTTGTTTCAAACCTCTTAATTTTTTCTCTTTTTCACTCTACACGTGCGCTTTGAATTAAATGTGTTAATCTGTGACTATGAAGGTCGTGAAATGAAATTTTCTCTTCTTGAAGAGCCTCTCTAATGCTATTTTGAATGTAATACAATTTTCTGGAGTCAAAAAATTCTTCCCTTTGGGACATTTTGTTGAACAAACTAAGTTTTTGACCATAACTGCTTCTTTCCAGTCTAAGAGAAACTTAAATAAATTGGCATGTGATATGATTTTAAGTCCTAAAATTGATCTCCAATCAAAATTTCCTCCATTTTCTCACACAAACTATTCGAGCAAATTACATAATCTACTATGCTTGCTCCATTATAAGTATTGCAAGTGAAATTACCAGACTTTTCCAATCTAGTCAAACCATTGCAAACAACTAAATTGAAAGCCCCACATAGAGTAAACAATTGTTCACCAAAAATATTGCAACCTTTTTCCTCTGAAATTCTTTCCCACTAATGATTACTCCCTTCTACAAGCCAGATAGGGTCGCAGTATTCTTTACAACAAAGAATGCTAGCTTGCTCACTCGCAATCCTAGCATTGAAATCACCCACTATAAGGACTTCACCTTGCTGAGAATATGTTGCAATTTCTACTTTTAGGGTTGCAAAGGGATCTGTGTGGTCAAGCCCTTTACTTTTGTATATTTTTGAAACTTGTGGCGCAAAATAACATGCTGCAATTTTGGTGTGATTTCCATTTTCTGATATTTTAAACCAAACGAATTTTTTATTTGAGTCTTATTTTTCTAGCTAAATGAAACGACCTTATTTTTCTCTCACTAATACCATGATACCCCCGTGTCCACTACCATTCCCTGATGTCTTGTTCCACACTGCCATCTTCCAATACCCTTCAAATAAAGGTGTCTTTCACCCTTCATGCTCATGTGTTTCTATGAGGCAAATTATGTCTCTATCTTCCACAATAGGCCCTCACCCAAGTCCTCATCTCCATGGGTAACCCTTGCAGTTCCAACAAACTAATCTTAAGGAAACTTGGATATGACTTTATTGCTATTTTTTTTGACATGTAAGACTCACAATTGAGTCTTTGTCCCTGCTTTCCCATACTAACATTGCTTCCTAATTTCCTACTAAAGAGTTTGTTGCCTCTTCTTTGTTATTGCCTTGCTGCCCTGTTTTGGAAGGAGGTCCAAATCGTGTTATTACACCTTTACCTTTATAAATCCTTGCTCTCTTTCCCTCATCTCTTGTTTCCCTAACCTTTTACATTTTCTCCCTCTTTTCCTCTTGTTGTCTTATAGTTAAATCTTCTTCTAGAAAAAAGAGAGAACCCCTTAAGAGTTGCTTCTTGCTTAGAATGATATATTTATCATGCAAGCTAGGCATGATGACTTTTATGGGCCTATCTCTCTCACAATTAAACTCACATACTCTCCATGCTTGGCACATTTGTCCTTTCCATAGCAACTTGTCTTTCAAGTCTCTTGCAAGGTCAAGAGTACATTTATTTTTCACATAGTATTTAAGCTCTTTAATAATTATGTTTTTTTCTCTATCTTGCCTTTCCTTTCTTTCCTTATCTAACATGTTGTCAACCAGAATGTTTGTTTCTCCTTCCCTGTTAAAGCAGAATTGGTAATAACTTGAGCCCGGGTTTTGGAAACTTTTATTTCCGTTCTTCTCTTGTTGTCTCTTCATGGTTTGTTATTTGGGCAACCACTTTCCCTTTATCCTGGGATGGTTTCACATTCATCACCTTTGTACTCTCCACTACAAATTTCTTCATGTTTTGCACATCCGCCTTCATGCGTTGCCATTTTGTCTTCTCGACCATGAGAGCTTCCTGTAGCAATGCCACTTTCTCCTTCAAAAGATTGTTTCTTTCTGCTAAAGTATGGTTTTCAACTATTATTACATAAATTGTATGATCTCTTTTCTACTCTTTAGCTTCTAAAACCTCCAACCTCTTATTTGCACTTAACAATTCTTTCACATGATTAAAATTATATTGGAATTTTTTTATAAATAAATCATAATATTTATAACTTTTTTAATTATGTTTATTCGTCAAATAGTTGGTTGACAATGTGGACTAGATATTTTTAAGAAACAATGTTGTATTGAGTGGAACATCCTCTTGAATAAAGTTTGTTTGTTTGTTTGTTTGTTTTGTTTTTTTTTTTTTTAGGAAGTCATTGATAAGATTATTGGAATTTAAATATAAATATAATTATCCAATTTAAAATATAAATATGATTAGATATGGACAAACTTTGAACTTGACCGGTAGGTAGTATGGACATAAACATGTTTAGTGGACATAAGTTGTATTGAGTGAGACATGCCATTGCCATTGAAGAAAGTTCTTAAATAATTTGGAACTTTAAATATAAATATAATTAACAATTTCAAATATAAATATAAATATAAATGTGATTAATTATTTAAAATTTTCGACATTATAAATGTGGGAGCATGATGGCTAGGGTTACTGATCTCCTCAGCGCCGCCGTCACACTGCACTTCAGCAATGGGGGAGCGATAGCAGGAAGCCCCTGCTGGAAATCGGTCACAGGATTAACTGAACTGAACGCACTGCCAAGGATTTGGCAATGTAGCGAGCCAACCAACAAATCCCTCGCGGTTGATCGGTCCCCTGCGCGCAGATCGATCTTTGCACAGATCACGGGCGTACTCTCCTTACCTGTCTCATGGTTCCTTTCACTGGGTGCCGCCTAAATCCAATATAACAGGACATGGCACAGACGATGCAGCCCACCATTGACTAGATCTACAAGCAAAAACCCATCTCTACCCTGATTTCGAACTTTTAACTACGTTTAAAGACAAGGAAGCAACGATTTGTTCGAAAATAGATGTGCGAACAAGAGCCGAACAGAAAACAACGACGCTATTATCCATTGGAACTAAGGGTGATGACCCAGATCTGATAACCGAGATCCTTACGACGAATGGATACTAGAAGGGACAAGTGTGCGCTGCTGGGTATGAATCGAGCAGATCTAAAGATATTCTTATTGAATGGCCTGGATCTGCTGAAATACACTCTGGATCCGCTGCGAATGAACCGGATAAGCTGCTGACAAGAGGTGGACAACACTTTTACTGAGTCAGAGGGCATATAAACCAAGAGGAACTGCTGGATCCATCAAAGCAAGGTCTCCACAAGATTGATCTACTCCGCATGGATGTAGATCTGATTCATATTTTCATCAAATCGATTGGGGGCAAACACTTTTGCATGCGGCTCAATAAGGGGATGAGCATCCATGCGTTAAAAAAGGGGATCCAGGGTCACCTTGGAACCCCAGCTCAATATCAAAACCTTATATATTCTGGATATAGTATGCAGGACAACCAAACACTCCAGTACTATGACATTGCCAACGATTCAATCATTATTCTTAATCTCCGATTGCGTGGCGGAAGCACTGGAACCAGCTCTAAAAATACAGGTTCCTTTCGCGATGCAGTGAAAGGAAAGGAAAAAATGAAAAATAAAGCAGCACCACCACCAGAGCTTCCAGGACCTTACATTGTTGAACAAAAGCCAGAATCACCAACGCTACTAGTATCTGTGCCAAAGGTACTAGTCTACACACAGATCTATCCAAAAATGCAGTTATTTGTAAATTTAATGGTTTCTAGCCAAAATCAGATGCCCTGCACCAATGGATTTTTTCAACATGGACAGCTAACTGTGAAATTTACCTATGCCCTAAAGGGTTCTTCATAGTTAGATTTAACACAGAACAAGAACGAGACAACATTATCAATCAAGGGCCTTGGTTCTATGGTAGTGTTGGCCTCTTCATCATCCCCTGGTATTTTGATTTCGACGCCAATACAATGAAAGTCTCAACTATGCCTGTATGGGTAAGGCTACACGGTCTCCCTTTACATTTTTGGCATCACAAAGTACTAATTGCCATTGGGAACTCTCTGGGGAAATTCCTAAAAATGGATGAAGACAGAGCTATCAGCGGAATATTTAGATTTGCCAGTATATGTGTAGAAGTGGACCTGAGTCAGGGGCTACCTGATCATATCAATCTGAACTTCAACAATTCTCAATGGATACAACCGCTCGACTATGAGAACACAACGTTCCGGTGCAGGCTCTGCATGCAAATAGGGCACCTTCAATATGACTGCCCATTTGCTCGAAAGGACCCCAGGAGAACCAAGAAACAACAAAAAAAGCCCAGAGGGTGGCAGCATACAGACCCATTGGAAGAAGAATACATAAACATGAATCCTACAAAGAATCTAATAGAACCTGATACTCAAACGAGACAGAATTATACACAGGAAGAGATCGCCCCAATTACTCACTTGGGGCCACACATTTCAGCTCTGCAACAAGAGCCACAAATGGAAGTAAGTGGCATCAAACGAACTCATGGATCAGAGGGCTCAGAATCTGACAAAGAACTTCCATTGATCCCAATGGAAAATCAGCTAGCTATTATTACACCCACTCCTGACACTAGCGGTTGGCAACGGGTGGAGAAGAAGAAGGGCAGAAAAGTTTAGGCTTGCTGGAACTTATTTTTTCCATATTGTTATTTATGTTGCTTCCCTGTCATTACAGGAACAACCATTTGCTATTTTGTGTTTTTATTTCTATTTGCTGTCTGTCATTACAGGAACAACCATCTACATATGCTTCAAGCATCTACAAAATGTAATTTTATCAATATGAATAAAATTACGACATTTTTCTGTGAGAAAAAAATATTTAAAATTTTCAAATATAAAAATATTTAATTATTTAAATTAGAAAATATTTTATAAATAATTCATAATATTTAAAGGTATTAATTATGTTTATTTGAAATAGTTGGTTCACATTTTAGACAAGGACATCTTTGAAGGACAAAGTTGTATTGTGTGGGACATCCTCTTAAATGAATAAAGTTTCCTGGTAGGAAGTGGTACGAAGTGAGTGACATGATTATTTGGTATTTTAAATATAAAAATAATTAACAATTTTAAAAATAA
>APFE030895479.1:52424-135044 GCA_000404065.3 Pinus taeda
TAAAGTTAAATTTGATTCTGGGTGGTCATGAAGACACTGTTGGAATTTTAATTCGTAAATACAATATTCTTTTTTATGGTGTTTATATCCGTAGTAATTTAACAAGTTATTTAGTTATTTGTTTTAATTATTTTATTTTAAATTTATGCTTTTAAGTTATTGGATTAACTCTACATCATTTTAATATATGTAAAAATAAATAAAAACGATCAAATTTATTAATTTTTTTAATATATAAAAATAAATAAAAATGATCAAATTTATTAATTTCGATTTGATTTGGTTGTTACACAGCATTGTTATATAACTGGATTATTGTATTTGAATTTTTATTTATAAACCGTAATAATCAACACATACTATTGGAAATGAAAAAAGTGGAAAAATATTCAGGAGTAGTATGTGATCTGTATGCGATGCACTGAGGCATTATAGGAGTGTGGAAGAGATTCATGTCTAAGTTTTATTATATCCGTATTCTGAATGAGTTACAAATTGGTTGAGAAAATTTTGAAAGTGTAGGTTATAATTGTTAAGTTTTTTTATTTTAGGGATTTAAAAGTTTTTTATGGTGCTAAATTTATTTCTATTATTTAATGGTACTGAATCTATTTTTACTATAGAAAAAGTGATTTAAACACTCACAAATAAAAAAATTTAAAGATTTTTTGGGTGGATTTCAGGCTAAAAACCAAATTTTGGTCTCTCTATGTAACCCCCATCAAGGAATAACCCTCAGTGAATAAGTAAATATTCTAATTTAATTTTTACTAAAAGGTAATTGGAAGACCGTGAGCCGAAGAAGGCTTGATATAATGTTAGAAATTAATATTTTATTTTATTAAATAAACAAGATTAGTTATAGTCAGCCAAGGAATTAACAGAAGGTGAAAATGCTAAATGAGGATTTAGCCATCAGGTAGTTGGTTACTCCTCTCCCTAGAGATAAATATCTCAGATGGGGAAAGAGAGCCAAGAGAGTGAAGAGGAACCTAAGACAATGAAGAAAGAGAAGAAGGGGATTTATTACCAAGACAAGGGGATGTTGAGGTAAGGCAGGAGGCTACCATAGGGAAATTCTTATGGTGGTTGTGACCATTGGAATTTTTGTACTAGTAATCCTTATGGTAATTGTGACCATTGGAATTTTTGTAGATCCTTGTCAGTGTGTAAAAAAAACCTCCTCAGAAAAAATTCTTCTGAGACCAATGGAATTTCTGTACAAACCTAATTCGGTCTCTTTTTAATTTAATAAAAATTGATTTGAAGAGGAAAATCCACTAGAGAAGAACACTAGAAACGATACCAGCTCAATGGTTAGAAGGAGCATTCTCTTTTCCTTGGTAATTTCGTATGGATACCTACAAAATCTTGAACTTCGAAACTATTCATGTAATTGCATCTATGATATGATTATGTGAATAATATTTATGAAACATTGTTGTAACTTGCATTTGTGACCTGAGTTTGTAAAGCATAAAGTGAAACATTAGTGCGCCGATAAGAAATTTGATACTCTGCTATTAATTAAGATATAAAGAAAAGGAAACATTAGACTAGCCCTTGGTTCAGTTGTCCGACACCACTAACTAGGGGTCAGTTATGAGTTTCAATTAACAAAATGAAGGCCTGTTGTAAAGCATTTCCTAATTCTGCATAAATATTGTGATTACTGGGTCAGTATGGAGAAATTATACAGTTGTAAGAAACTTATAATGAATATAGAGTTGTGCTTACCATTGGAATTCCTAACTGAGTTGCAGATAAGTGTGTTGTCATAATTTGCAGAAAATCATCTGTTAATATTGTATGTGAATGAATGTTTCCTTCTAGAACGGTAGACCAGTTTGCATTCTATGTAGAAGTAGTTGAAATTGTTATGGATGGTCTATAACATAAGCTATAATTTTCAGAAGAGAGTATTGGATTTACATTTATATTGAAATTGTTACAGTGAATCTTTAAACTCAAATAATTATAGAAAAGTACCTGGAGGAAGGGGCAGGTTAAATCTTGCACTTTACGAACATTCGGGTTATGTTTTTTAAAAAAAATTCGCTGGGTGAAACCCATGAGATGAGACTTCAAATCTCATTGAGTATATATATGACTTGTTGTGTCTTGGCTAGAAGAGTAGGCGACCCAGGCTCTTGTTGAGGCATAAGTTTCCTGCTATTGTGCACCTTGCTAGCTAGCTATTGCACGTAGCCTAGGTTTATAATGACAGCCAGTTAGATTTGATCTTGGGCCTGTTCAGGGTAACTCTCACCAAATACAAATTATGGTAAAGTTCAAAACAAAAGATTAGAGTCGGAAAATTACTAGCTTCGGAACGTTCGGAACATTTAATAGAGAAAAGCATCACAACAAAACTAAAACAATTTGAAGTGTTTAGGAACCGAGCCATAAAAACAGGTTATGGTCAGAACATAGCAACGGCCGGTTTAGTCACTGGGTCAGTCGACATGAGTTAACAACCGAACAACCCGTCCTAACCCTCACTAGTTGTGAGCGACAGAAGGTGAACCATAGTTAAAATATACCTTCTACCCATTTTACATAAAAAGAAACACATAGCAACTGGAATTTTACAAAGAAATATTATATCTTGCTAATTCAAAAAGAAAAAATAGGAGTTTTGAGCCAATTCATTGCTAAAATTAACTAGTAATGAACCCATGTAATTTACTTTGTCCAAACCTGAGGAAGGGGGACGACATAAAACATACAAATGCAACTGAACGCCCAAAAAAAAAAGTATTACAGTAACCAAACCATTAATACTCAAACCATATGGGAAACTTAACTATGTTTCAGCCGAATTTCATTAAAAAATTTAACCAATTAATACAATAGCGCTAGGTGCAACAAGCAATAAAAAAAACCCATCATCGGAAGGTAAATGGAAATCGAGACAGTTCAACTTAAATACAAATGAACATTGTTCGGGGTTGAAACCCCTGTGATTTATAATAATAAAAACTCTACTCGCATATTTTTAAGGGCGAGAGAAATCCCATTTCATATAATTAACCCTTGCATGAGAAATAGAATCCTTAAACCTCACTCATCACGACACTGTGAAGGCGGGCACACCTGAGAAACAATATGTGTACCTGGAACGAAGAATGTGGAAATTAGGTAGTGTTCCTTTGTAAAACTATAGAAGTTGCTCGAAGATATTTAAAGGGTGGAACTCGAACCTGAAAATTAGCACAGAAGGTATGTAAGTCCCAGGTAGAATTCAAGAAAACTACCTAACCCATAAGCTTCCGCCAAATATTTAAGAATGTATTATTTAACATGTTCCGCCAAATATTTCAGAAAGTATTATTTAACATGTAACTGATGTTACGAGTTGCATTGTTTCCATACAAAATTTACCTGTATGACTAAGGTGTTAGATCAGGTGGGTAATGTTTAATCTTATATGTCATAATGGTAAAACATTGAAACAAAAATGTACCCCTAAATTTTTTTTATTTTTATTGTTTTACCATGGGTGTGAATGTTACACTCTAGACAACGCCTTTATATATACCTGCCACAAACAAGTTATAGTGGATATTTTGTTGGACGGTTATCAGTTCGTAATTGATTTAAAACACATTCCATCTCTTCATCCGTTCAATATTATATAATTAATATTTATCATTTTTAATAATATTTTAATTTATTTATCTAAACATTTGATTGATTCATTAAATTTGAGTCTTAATGTTATATTTGCAACCATTGGATTTTTCTTTTCACGGAGTATTATTTGCTTCTGACAAATTTTTTTTACAGCTTTTTCATAGTTTAACTGTGTGGATTGAATTTTGTTATTTTGTATTATTATTTAGATTTATTTATTTCCAATGAGATTGGTTCAGGTGTTATTCTATCGTCATTACAACCACGCCTCTATCAAATTTGTTTTGTAATAATCATAATATAATTGCAATAATCATAACATGATTCTTGGAAATTGGGATAATAAAGTTTTTTAACAAAGTTAAATATGTGTATTACAAAACATATTCAATATTAAATATTCAATCTATATAATATTTAACATAGAAAGATAATCAAGTTGTGGAACTCTTAAACATTTACACTAGTGGATAATTTAAGTGACCATTTTTGTTGAGATATTAATCTCATTGTCTACTAGGTGTCATCACATTTCATTTTGTTGTTTGCTAGGTATTAAGTGTCATCACATTTCATTTTCTTGTTTGTTAGGTGTCATAGCCAGTTCAATTTTACTTTAGTTTAGTCAAATTTCACTCCAGTTATTTATTGTTAATATTTTCTATATATTTTATTTAACTATTTTGAATATTGAAAAGCTTAATTTTTACTTAACAATTTCTCTTAATTCTTTATCATAGTATCAAAGGTCCGGGTCCCATAAAACTCCAAAAAACAGTGTAATTCTTTGTTATAGTATCAGAGCTCCGGGTCGCATAAAACTCCAAAAAAAACAGTGTATTATCGAATATCGCGCACGAGTGAAGCCGGAAAACTAAAAATCCAAGTCGTAGAGAAGTTACTCGTGTAAAAGCTAGAAAAGCGTGGAATTTAAAAAAAAAATAACATCACCAACACACTTTTACTCTCTTCTCTTTTCTTTTTTAACAAAAAAAAAATAGGATTTATAATAATAATAATAATATGTGCAATGTGTACATATGAAGCTGTTTTATAGAGCATTTATCATATTCTATATGCTGTAGAGAAGGCTGAAGATATATATATTGATCATATTCAACATATTTTCAAATAGGCATATCATCTTCATTTTTGAGGCTTATGATCCCGATAAAAAGATATACAGATAGAGGATCCAAAACAGATTACCAGAAGGAACCATATTGTGCACTCAAAAGGAGACATGGAAAAAACAACATACCTCTATTTGTGGAGCATCGAGAAGCAGAATATATGGAGAAACAGAAATCAGAGAGATAGCTCTATTTGTGGAGCATCAAGAAGCAGAATATATGGAGAAACAGAAATCATAGATATAGCTCTATTTGTGGAGCATCAAGAAACAGCATATATGGAGAAACAGAAATCAGAGAAATAGCTAGATACCGAGAATGGAGAAATCCTCTATCAAATATATAGTGTCTTGCACTTGTACCTTCCACCATTCTCTTGCACTTATACCTCCAATTTGCATTACCAGAAGCAATTTCCATATGCCAAAAGCAATTGAGAGTCCTTTATTTGATAAGGAATCTGCCACTTCTGTGGCTTTCTCTGCTTTTGCAACGCACTTGATCTCTCTGCCCAATTGCGTTGATCAACTTCAGGAATTGTGAAAATAAGTGGGTAAATAAGTTGATAAGCGCAGACGGAATTTGGAGCATAAGTACGAGGTTTAAACCATAGTTACCAAATTCGAATTTGGATCCGGATTCGAATTCGATACGGTACGGAAAAAATTGGACTCTATAAAATTTAATACTGAAAAAATTCGACACTATACATCTTATAATTACTTAAATATATTAATTTTATTTTATTTTTTATTTTTATTTTTTATAAATTTAAATAAACAATCATTATATTTCAAATTTAATAAAAAGATAAAGTTGTATAATTAATTTTGTTTCAAAAATAGAAGTTATGTTTTTAGGTTTATACAGAGTTATGATTTGTAAACAATTTGCTAGTATTAATTTTTGTAAGTAGAATTATTTTTTAATTGCAATTGCATTTATAAAATTTTCTATTTTTCTATAAAAATTATAATCCTTTAATTTTATTTTTTTTCCAATAAGAATTACCAATTTGCTAAAATAGAAATTACCCTTATTTTTATTTTTTCTATAAAAATAGTCTTTTTTTAAGAAATACAAACTTGTTAATTCTTATAAGACTAATTGATCTTATCAATTGCTTTTCTCTACATTATTTCAATTTTACACCAGGGTTTCCTGTTCCAAATTTGTTTTTCCCTTCTGTGTATTATTTCCACCAGGTTCGTTTTTCCCTTCTGTGTATTATTTCCACCAGGGTTGGGCAGGTCCAAACTTGTATTCTTCCAATGCATCAACTAAGCAAAGTTGGAGTTAAAAATTTACCTTGCTAGGGTGGTTCCTATTCAACAATTGAAGATTAAGTTCAGTGACCTATTTCAACCGAGCCTGAGCAGTTCCAAACTTGTGTTGTTCCAATCCATCAACTAATCAAAATTAGAATTGTAAATTTACCTTGAGCGGTTCAAAACTTGTCTTGTTCCAATGCATCAACCAATCAAAATTAGAATTGAAAATTTACCTCTCGATTAGATAATAGATGTTGTTCCAATGCATCAACTAATCAAAATTAGAATTGAAAATTTCTTCTCAAATAGATAATAAATGCAAGTGTGATTCCTATTTAGCACTTGAAAAGTAAATTCCTTAAAAGTAAATTCCTTAATTAGTAAATTCCTTAGTTATTAAAATAAGCGTAAGTTTTATTTTTTTAATAAAATAAGTAAAAAATACAAATCAATACTTTTCAATTTAGATACCTACCGCACCATTTTCTGAATTTATAAAATGTACTTAAACAATATTTGAAAATCAAGTAATGTTAAACAATATTTGAAAATCAGAAAATTTCATTTTCTGAATTTATAAAATGTATTTAAACCATATTTGAAAATCAGATAATATGAAAAATTCTTATGTATTTAGTCAACCATAGATATTTGTATATATCAAATTTGTATTGAATATATACCTTGGCCTGCTTATGGCCATTGTTCAGTGTAACTAAGCACATTATTTATTTTTATGACGGCCCGAAACAGATTCAAGTTAAAGGACGAAGCAGAGTAAATGTTGGAGAAAACGACTGGAACGGGTGCCTTTCACAAGAATATAACACCGAACCGAATTAATCACTGTATCGAACCGAACTGGCGAATTAACGTATTTTTATTGTTTAAACTCATGGCAAAAAAATAAGAAAGTCAACGTTTCAAAGTACTTTGGTTGAAAACTTATATTTTTTTATTAAAAGAAAAGGTGTTTTGTCTTATTGAAAAAGTCACTCCTTTATATCCATTTTAATGTAATCCAAAGCCCTTTTAAAAGAGTGTTTTTTTAAAGGTATTAAAAAAAAAGTTTTCCTTATAGAAATTTAAAAAGAAATGGCCATTAAAAAAAACTTATTATTATATTCTATTGAAGTGGAATTTGTTATTGAAGTGAAAAAAGGTTTTTATTAATTTTTTTAAAGAAGAGGGTGTTGCTTTTGCTTTTAAGGAGATTTTTTTTAAATTATTGGAAAGAAGGTTGTCAAAAGGCACGCACATTTACATTTGAAGAAATGTTTGAAGAAATGGCTTCCTCTAGCTCGTTGCCATGGACCCCAACTTTGCTTGGCGAAAATTACGAGTTTTGGTCTTTAAGAATGAAGACATTTCTGCAAGCTCAAGAGTGTTGGGACACACTTGAGAATGGCTATGTAGAGCCGACCTAAGAAGCATAGGCGACCATGAACAATAATCAGAGGAATGCAACTATTGAACTCGGAAAGAAAGAGCACAGAGAGAAATGTTGGATACAGAACTAAGTCGATGACTCTATCTTTGACAAGACAACTGACGCATCAACAACAAAAGAGTCTTGG
This sequence comes from Pinus taeda, assembly GCA_000404065.3. Classification (NCBI taxonomy): domain Eukaryota; kingdom Viridiplantae; phylum Streptophyta; class Pinopsida; order Pinales; family Pinaceae; genus Pinus; species Pinus taeda. The sequence goes on from APFE030895479.1 coordinate 60,042, forward strand.
GATATTTTGAAAACTACATATCAAGGTAATGACACAGTGAAGACTGTTAAATTGCAGGCATTGAGAGCTTAGTTTGAAACCCTGAAGATGACTAACACAAAGAATGTGGGCCAGTCCATGACTAGATTCATGGGAATAGTCAATCATATCAAACCCATTGGTGAAACCATTATAGATCAGAAGATTGTTGAAAAAAATCCTTTGAAGCTTACACAAGAAATATGACAAGATTGTAACAGTCATTCTGGAATCCAAAGACTTTAAATCTTCTCGGTAGAAAAATTTACTTGATCACTTCTGGCACATGAAGAAAGACTTAACTTGGTAGAAGATTCCATGGAACAAGCTTTCAAAGAACATCTCTCTCTTGGCAGAGGCAGACGTAGAGGATATAGAGGCGAAAGAAAGTGAGGTAGAGGCTGAAGCAGAGGTAGAGGTAGAGGATATAGAGGCGGAAGAAAGTGAGTTAGAGGCCGAGGCAGAGGCAGATCAGAACGTCATCATGCAGGAGAGAAATGGAGACCTTCACAAAACCAAACACAGAGAAGCAGAACATGGAGAAAATCTAATATTCAATGCTAATACTACAAGAAATTTGGGCATTATGAACATGAATGCAAAAAAAAAACACTCAGATCAACAAAGAGGCAATCTCCATCTCTCCAACAATGAAGGAGAATCATTTGAGACAATGTTTGTTTCTTGCCATCTATCTGAAGACACTCATAGCAGTTACTGGACAATGGCTACAAAAATCATATGACAGATAACAAAAAATTCTTTCTTATATTGATGCTTCCATAACATCATAAATTATTCTTGGAGATCGTTCCAGCATTAAAGTTGAAGGGAAAAGTATTGTCCTTGTTCTTACCAAACAAAATTAGCAGAAACACATACTTGATGTTTATTATGTTCCACATCTGAAGCATAACCTCATTAGTGTAGGTTAATTGATGGAACATGGTTATGATATATATCCCAATGGAACACATGTTATATCTATGAAAACCGCCCAATAGAATACTGATAGAAAAGGTTGAAAAACCCAAGAATATGATGTTTCCATTGACTCTTAGAAGCTAAAATCTCTCACAGTCTTTTGTCCACAATGTGTCAAAAAGAGATGAATCTCAGCTATGGCATTCTAGGTATGGCCATATCCCATTCAAGAGTCTAAGTTTACCTCAAAATAATTCTATGGTCATTGGTCTCCCTATTCTAAATGAAAAATATTTCAATTGTGAAATCTATATTCTAGCAAAGCATAACAGAGATAAATTTTTGACATCTTCCTCTAGAGAAAAAGAACCTTTAGAGCTAGTCCATACAAATATATGTGCCCCAATGCAAACAAACTCTATTGGTGGTAGTATTTATTTTCTAACATACATTGATGATTTTAGTAGGAAGATATGGGTCTATTTTCTCAAAAATAAATTAGATACATTATCAAGGTTCCATGAATTAAAAGCAAAAGCAAAAAAACAAAGAGGAAAGCCTTTAAAATTACTCAGGTTAGACAAAGGAGGAGAGGACAACTCCAATGACTTCAAAGCTTTTTGTTAATAACAAGGAATCATAATGCAGAACACAACAAGATATACTCCAGAGTAGAATGGAGTAGTAGGAAGGAAAAATCCGTGAATCATGAACATGGCTAGAAGTATGCTTCGTGAGAAGAAGTTGTCAAATGAATATTGGGTTGAAGCAATTTCGACAACAGTGTATGTTCTCAATAGATTTGCAACAACTAGTCTCCAAGATACAGTACCTCAAAAAGCATGGGATGGTAAAAAGGTAAATGTATCTCTATTACACAGTATTTTATCACACCTCCTGCACTTCCCTGTGACATACCCCGAAGTGCCCCAAAGAGGATGAGAAGCTTCGTGATTTAGAAGCTTCCAAAGTGGCGAGTTGGAGGTGGTTTCACATAGATGAGGTTAAATCCTCCTAATTTTACCTCTTGGTCTCATCCCTATGAGCTGCCTCCTTGAGATGTGGGCCTAATCCTATCTTTGGAGAAGTCCTAATTCCCTCTCCCAGCCTATAAATTCCTTCTCTCCCATTCCCAAATGGTTGGTCTATGTCCATTTGCACCCCTATGCTGAGATTGTGCTTAGAGGCTATTCATTAGACTTGGAGAAGGAGTATTTGGAGAGTTTCTTGGCTTGGACTTGGATTACCATTCAAGGAGAGCCTTTCAACATCAAGGCTATGGTTGTAATCTTCCCCTTTATTCTTTAAATAATATACAATTGTTGGCTCATCTTCCCAAAATATATATGTTCATGTATGTATTAGCTTGGTATTCCTTGATCAGAAAAGTAGGTTATTATGGGATTTGCTATTGGTTTTGGCATGCTTTGTTGTCTCTTGATCACTTGTGTAGGTACATAAGCATTGGAAGAAATGGGAACAAGTCCGTGACACAAGAAGTTTTAGGATCTCAACAAAGGAAATTGGAATAGCATCAGAATGAGGCAGGTCATCTCTCTCGTTCTACTTTTCAATTATAATCCAGGAAGATGTCTAGTTGATTGTCACTTCAGTTGCTAGACCCACTCATTGGGCTAGAGGGACCTTCTTTGTCTGCGGAGAGGATTAACCTTGTCAACAAAATGGCGACTCTGTTGGGGAGCCTATGACCCTTTCCTTCCCTTTCTTCAACTTCTCTTTTGACGAGTTTGATCAACCATTCATTTTTAGACTTCCTTTCTTTTCTGTAGTCAGTGTCACTTTTTGGTAGATGTTTGAAGGTTGTTAATTTTAACTGTTCTTGAAGATTTTGAGTTTCTTTTTTGTTTTCCAAAACCATTGTGGGTTTGACCCTGACAGTTGCAATGATATCATGGTTTTTCTAGTTACAGTAGCTATGATCACTACTTTCCTCCTCATAGGTGTGATGGTTGCAAAGAAATAACAAATTTGGGGTTTTTTCTTCTCATTTTCAGTTCTACGTATCTTCTCCGAGTGATTTACCAGTGTGATCTTCATTGACTCTTTTGTTTTCTGGTTTCAATTGTCTTTTAACTTGGTTTGAGTGTCTTTGAAGTTTGATTAGCCTTTTAGGGTTTCTAGGTCTTCTAGGTCAACCTTCGTCCACTCATTGGTCTTCCCATCAGAGATCAGAGATCAATAAACTGTGTTAAATAGTTTTTGTGTGTTCAGACATACTTTGCATATCACTTTTTGGTTCTTGTCTCTTAAGTTGTTTTCATTAGTGGATATTGTGAAAGTCACTTAAGTTTCATTTGACGAATGATAGATTACAAATCTACTGTCTCATTGGAATCAAAAGGAAGTGTTTGCTTTGAAGTTTTCGTGTTTTGAAAGTGAAAGTGAAAGTTCTATTCTTTTCTTAGTTTTCGAAGCATTTTGAGTTGCATTCAAATCATTGATGCGAAAGATATTTTCATATTTGCTGGTTTGCTTGCATTCTCTTTTACTTTGCACTAGATTACGTTAGTTGCATTTTGAAAAAGATAAAAAATAATCATTATATATTAAGGAATTTTTTCTTTAAGATTTGTTTTGGGTATGCATTTGCTTATCATATGAAAGACTAGATTTCATATTTTTCATTTAGTGTTTGAAGATTGTCATGGATGCACTTTTGCATTTGATTTGATGTATGATTTGAGTGATCTTCTTCCCTACATAGATAGTTTTCATCGAATTGAAGGATTTCATTTCATTATCTAGTTTGCATTTTAGGAATAGGTAACATCGTTAAGGCCTTGAAATTGAAACATAATTACAAGATCAAATTTAAAATCTATTAATTAATCTAAGGAGCATTTGAAAAAATAACGTTCATATCTAGTGGTCTAGGTTAGGGACATGTTCCAACGTCTTTAAATAGCAGCTTTTGTTCACTTTGGAATTAGACAACGCTAGCATGGATTTGTGCTCCCCGTACCATCGCGTATATAAAGAGAGACCCCCATAGGTTGCAAAACTTTATCCATATGAAGTCAAGTCTACTTCCTTGTAAACGTGATACACCAAACACAACATTTAGGGAGATTGCCTACACGTATGTCAAGTCCTTGGTAAATTTATTTTCTTAGGTGTATATTGCAGTTCATGGTTACGTGGTACTCCTTTTACCTAAATTCACCTAAGCAGTGATTTGATTTGTTTTGAATTTTTAAATTTGAAAAGATAATCGACCAAATTGTCCTTTCAAGCTCACTAAATCATTGAAAGCGAGTAGATTCACCTTTTCACCCTTTCCTCGACTCTTAAAAGATGAAAAGGCAAAGCTTTTGTTTCTAAAAATAACTACCCATGATAAACATGTCGAACCCAAGTAGTTTCTTTTTAGACCAAATTGAGTAATTCCCTGTTAATTTCAAGATTGTTAAAATACCTAAATGAATCTCCCTTCCTTTTTTTTTGTTGACAGGAATTCATCATGGTTGAAACATTGAGTTCATCTCATAGGTCCCCTTCATTGTCTGATACTGAAGGGTCCTCCCAAGGAGTTCATCTGTAACTTCCTCAGTCACTTGAGGATCAAGGTTTTGAACTTGGTATCATTCCAAGTATCCAACCTTTGTCTTCTCGTCCGCCTTCATCAAATTCCTGGTCACCTAAAGAATCTGATATGGATTGCTTAGATAATCCTATTCAGACCCCTGAAAGCCTGCAGAGGCTTGTTTAATATTTGTCGAGCCCATTGTTCGATTTTGTTGTGATATCTCCTCAGCGCCCTTACACTCTGTATGATCGACCTGGTATTCCTTTGGAGTTACCTCCTCATACATCTCAGGTTCCTCGTCACCAATGTTTTCCATATATGGAGTCAAAAGGTGAAATCCCATTCTCCTCTCTGGGTCATTCGGAAGTTTCCGCTACCCATATTCCTCACATGGATGATGATCAAGGATATAAATTTCCTCCAAAAGGATTTCCTTATGCAGGAAGAGTCTCGTCTCTCACCTATCCTAAAACTAGTGGGCTCATGTTGCCACATGGTTATACCACTTTAGCTCATTTAGTATTGGGTACTGCTAGTGCCTCATCATTGTATTAAAACCCCATCTAGTCTTCTAATGTTATGCCTACATCTGGTCCATTCATTCGAAACATGATCTCTGGAACTTTTGTACAAACCGCAGTCACCTCAGTTCCTGCTCAACCTACCATTCTGTCATAGCATGTCTCATCATTTCGACTGACTCTTCCGGTTCAACCAACTGTCTCAGGTTAGGTCTCGGTAAGTTGTTCTACCCCTCCATCAAGTGGACAGACTATGCCACTGCCTGGGGGGCAAGATCTGAATACTCCTCTTGTGTCAAGTGAAACCAATGTGAGTGGATTACAAACTCACATGGTTGGAGCTAATCAACCTTATCATGGTGTTATTCATAACCCTTCTGGTCCATCCGGGTCAGGTAACGTCCAATATCAGCAGCCATATATGGCTCAGGTTCCATTCCAACCAGCTTATGTCCCATATGGTTCACAAACCCTAGATAATCCACCTTACATTCCTCAAGCTGGAGCTTATGTCTAGCCTAATCAATCCACTATTCCTGGAGGATATGGCTAGATCCAATTTGGGAACTATCAATACCCTCAGGGTATAACCCAAGGAATTGTCTAGCTACCCTTGTAGCAATAAGGACAACCTTTTCAGCAGCAAGGGAAACCTTCGTAGTAGCAAGGGAAATATTTGTAGCAGCAAAGGCAAGCATTGCAACAGCAAGGGCAACCATCATAGTAGCAAAGGAAACCTTTGTCGCAGCCACAATGGCCTTTATAGCCACAAACACAGTTTGTTCAACAGTCTTCCCAACCTTTGTCCTCGCAAAATCAAACTTTGCAGTAGCAAAGTCAGCCTTTGCAACAACAAGGTTAGCCTTGGTAGCAGCAAGCTTTATATGCATATCAGCAAGGTCAGCCTTTGCAAGTTCAAGGTCAACCCCTATAGTAGCAAGGTCAATCTCCCTACATCTAGGGTCAACAGGTTCGGCAACCTTATAACTCGTACGTCACCTACAATTCTTATCAGCGGCCTATGGAAGGGAAGTATCAAGCCTACCCTGGACCGAATCCACCTTACGAGAAAGGTAACCTTTAGTGGGGACAAAATCAGGTTCCGTCTGGACAAAATCCTCCACTGTGGGGCCTAAATCCTTACTAGCAAGGATGGAATCCGCAATTTTCGTCTCCTCAAAGGCTCTATATGTCATTTAACATGCAATTGCCTTTATTGGCTACATTGGAGCTGCCTAATGTCTTGAGGCTCACAAATGATCCCATTCTTCATTCGCCTTATTGGCCTCCAATTTTGACAAAAACTCCAAGAAATTGCCCAAAATTCGAGGGAAAAGCGAAGGAGGATCCATAAGCCCACGTGATGACATATCACCTCTGGTGCTCCTCCAATTCTTATGTTAATGACTCTAGCTGTCTTTGACTCTTTCAAAGAACTCCCATAGGTGCTGCTACTAAATGGCACATCGAATTGCCTCGAAGTACCTACGGTGATTTCAACTCTCTCGTTGTGGCTTTCCTAACTCATTTCCAATTGTTGATTTAGTATGAAACTAACACTCATTTTCTTATGTCCCTTAACCAAGACAACGCGACCCACTTTTTTGATCACATCCATGAATGGAGACGTCAACGTCACCTCATCAAGTTTGAGATTGTTGATGAGTTATTGACATAATGGTTCAAAAAATCATTAGTTAGCAAGATTGCTAAGGAAATATATATAGGTGGATGTGTTACTGAAGAGCAAGCTATCGTCTGTGCTTAGTATTTAGACTTGTTCTATTCACAATCTAGCACATTGTACAAGATGTTACTTGATGGTCTAAGACCATCATTGGATCTGACAACATCAAAGTCTCTGGATTCTCCACCTATCAACGGTGTAATTAGTTATGTGTCTCAAACTTCCGTGAAAGCTTATTCGAAGCAGAAATCTGTCTAGGACAATTGTTCCAATAACCCCTCCAAAAATTCATCTAGTCCTAGTAAAACCTCTGAGGTACATTGTTCAGTCTGCTATAGCAGATAAGGCCTCTAAGGGAAAAAAGAAGGGAAAAGGTAGGGCCAAAGCCGATGCCCCAAGAGAGGACCCTCCTAAATCATCTGCTGATGATGCTTCTAGAAGAAAGCCAAAATATCCATGCCTTATTTGTGAGGAGCATCATTACACTAAGGATTTTCCTCGATGATCTGAAGTTAGTCGCTTGCTGAAAGGGACTCCTACTATAACCCTTTCCATCACAACAAACATAGTTGGTAGACCAACCTCAGTCTTTTGCTTCCTCAGGTTCCCAAGTGTTCATGATGCAGGGTTCATCACTCTCAATCACTACTTGAACTAAGGACTATCAAACCATGTCTAAGAAGACAATGGAGAAAGAAGCTACCAATTTTCCTTCTACATCTACTCTCTCCAATTCTAGTCTACTCCATATCGACTGCCCTAAGAGTGAGTTTGTCATTTGAGCACCTCCCAAAGTTGTTCTTCAGAAGTCACCTTTGAATCCGAATGCTAGAGATGTGCAACATTAAAATATTGTTGAGGATTTAGCTTAGGCACCTTCGGTGATGTCTGCCTTGGAGATTCTCCAATCCTATCCAAGACAGTGGAAGTCACTTTTGTTTGCTATAGGTGCTATCGATCCTTCTAATTTGATTCTAATTACTTTCAATCTAGAGAATCATGTGCCTCATGTTACTCATCAGATTGCATTTCTTATACAGGTCCTTATCAACGGAAAGATGATTCATCGAATGGTTATTGATGAAGGTGTGTCGACCTGTATCATGTGAGTTTCGTATTGGAAAGCCATTGTATCTCCTTCTCTTAAAAAATATCCAAACACCATGGAAGCCTTTGACGATAGAGGTTCACATCCTTACGGTATTCTCACAAGTTTTCTGATTACATTAGAAGGAAAGACTGTTGAATTAGGGGTAGAAGTTGTAGATCAAAATCTCAACTACAACATTCTTCTTGGGAAAAGCTGGACCCACATAATGTTTTTTGTGGTGTCTTCTTTGTTCTGCGTACCTCTTTTAGCTCATGAAGGAAAAATTGTCACAGTTGATCAATTATCCTTCTTTTCTTCTAGTTCATTAAACGAAAACGTTCCTTATGTGGGAAATACTAAGACTCCTTACAAGAGTTTCAGCATAGGTATCTTCAAAGACTCTACTTTAATGGGTACTTTTATACTCCCATCTCCAAATGTTGATTCAGTCAATATGATCTCTATGGATCCTTGGATTATCCCTACTGAAGATCAAATTGATTCATTTGACGATGCTATTCCTTTAAGTCCATTGACGCTAAATTATCAAGAAATTGTCTTAGCTTCGATGGCCGCTTCAGAAAGTCATATTGTCTTTAGTATGAACTTGGATACTTATGTGCCATCTCCTTGGCTTGGTTCTTGGGAATCTCCAGATCCTTTGAATGAGACATTCCCCATCGACGAGAGTATCATTGAGGTCATGTCTCTGGATGAAATTCCATGGAATGGTCTACATCACCGTTCTTCTTTTCTTCCTAGCCACGATGAGATGCCTTCTTATCGTGAAGCATCTATTTCTCATTATCATACATCTTCACTTCAGACACATGTCTAGGTGCATGAAGTCTCATCAGAGGGTATTATGGGAAACATCATTGCAACCCTGATTATTGAGATTTCAGTTCACCTTGAAATCGTCAAGATTTTTCAACTGGGCGCACATTTTCCTCATCGTGAGTTCATGTTTTTCATGCCTCATTTCATGATATTTTTTCACCAAGTCTCTACCATTTTCCCATTATCATAATGTGGTTTTCATCTTATGACTCGTAACCCTCACTCGCCCAGGGGGCATGGGGGCATAGCCTTCTATGTGTTTTACTCTATTATTTTCCCGAGTCGATGGTTACACGTCATGTCAATAGTCAAACTCTGGTTTTATTCTCTATTTATTTATTACCCGAGTCCGAAAATGGACTCCATATGAAGTATTAAGCATGAAATTCGTGTACTAACTTTTTTACATTAGTTTGTTAATTCATTAGCGTGCGCCTTTGATTTTTTGTGTGTTTATTTTCTTTGCAGACATGTGTGTTTTTGCTTACCATGTGTTCCACTCATGTTATGAACACTTAAGTAGAAATAAAGCATGCATATATATATTTTAGGCGTATGACAGAGTGTTTACATCAAAATGTCAAAAAATAAAGTGTTCTGGGACACATGGCTTTCAAAGCCTACAAAATGTGTAAAAGACTAGATAAACTCTCAGCCTGCACGGTGCTCATGATAGCATGAGACTGCTTTGATCACTTGGCCTAGTAGCCGACGTAGTCTCGCAGAGACTCCCATTGTGTGTCTCTGCCAATGTAGTGGAATATCGTTAGTAGTGGCATACTCTGGGACTCCACGAGTTATTGCCTCCATATTATGCTCCATCTTAGCTAAGGGGTCTGTGCCTTCCTCGTAGTCTGCACCCACTATCTGCTATGCAACTTGTCAGGCTATTGGCGACATGCCTAGTGGTGTCTCTAGTCCCACATCTACACATTTATCACAAGTCGAGTCTCAATTTACACTTTTATAAGAAAATCATAAAACTTGAAAAAATCCAAAAACAAGTTTTTACATCCATCGGTCCACTGTTCGCCTGGTGGCAAAGGTAGATCTAGATCCCACCTGAAATCTATGCCAGCATAAGAGTAGCCATCTACCACAAGTAGTTGGAATTCTAGACAAGCAAAGAATTATAGTGGATAATTCATATATTGACCTGTGCCTCCTCGAGGCATGAGTTGGCTCCCATCTCATAAGTCTCGGATCTCGGGGGGTAAGATCTAGTACCTCTGCCCACTAATACCATAATAGGGGCACTTGCTCCAAAAAGAAGATCACCACTATAGAATCGAATCCAAATTGATTCAGGTGTCCATGCTTCCCCTTGGTCAATTGTCATTTCATGTTTGCCAAGAGGCCTCCACACCAGTTGAAGACGGTGGGGGTCAAACATGCGATATCATATTGGAACTGGGACTTTGAAACCTCATGCAAGGCTTGCGTGCTAGATACACGTGCCATAGTGAACAAAATAGTTCTCAAGTAGAGGTTGTTGGTGATTTTCGCTATCTTCACCTTACTTCCATTGGTTATTTTGGCACCAGGACAATACCTCTGGACTAAACCCCTGCTACTCTCACCTCCTTGGTGAGATCCAAAGAGTTGAACTATTTCCCCTTGCTGGGACAATCCCGTGATGAAGTAGATATACATCTCCTCCAGTTCTAATTCCTAGCCTTTTATGATGAATATCTCTCGATCTACATCCCAGAGGCTGATCAGATAGGGAAACAATTCCATCTGAGCCCTTAACTCTGTGGTCCTAAAGAATTTTAGCAACCCACAATTCCTCAAAGCATTTATGCATTCAGGTTCTTGAGCTACTTGAAAGTATTCGGCCTCATGGCCTCTTTCTTTCCACTCCAAGGTCGTATTCTCCTACAAAACAACATTTAACACTTATTAATACCTTTTTCATGGATCAAAATCATAAATTTTTTCTTAAAAGAGAGTTTTATTTCATAAAATACTGCCCTCAGTGCCATTGCGCTTGTTTTTAAAAAATTTTGATGGCATCGTATGAGAATTTAGGCTCAAGCGCGACCATCGCGGGTCCGATGACCATACCCATGATGGTCGTCGCTGCCTTAGATTTTTTAAATCTTCCTTTCTAGCATAAAAATAACCATTTAAAATGCATAAAACAGTAATAAAATGCAAGAGCATGGATGAGGCTCTTACCTGTCACAGACAGTTCGTGAAACAGTACCCTAGATCTCCCACAGAAGACACTGAAAAGTCAATAGAATCAAGGCACAAAAATCACTTTCAGAGCTCATTTTGGTAAAATGGTAAAACATGAAATTACTTTTACCTATTTATAAGTTTTGAAATTCATTTTGTCAATATTTTTCGTAATATTTTAATATTTTCTATCGATATCGGAGATGGGTTTGTTTATTGTGTAGTTATAGGTGCATTTAATGTGAATGGTGATCATTACTGACTGATTCTGGAAAGTTTTATTTTATCTCCTTTTCGGACTCATTAAATAAACGAAAAAGGAACCCCCCTGAAGTCATCTTTTATCTCTTTTCTGACTCAAAAAATGAAAAGATTTCCGAGTACTTGTCATTTTGAACTTGTTAAAGTAAATGAATCGACATCACCTAAGTATACGTTTACCCCTTTTTTGGGCTGAGATTGACTACTTATGGAAAAGGTACACCTTGGTCGACACGGTCGAGAGGTTACCTTAGATATTGTTTTCTACCTTTTCGAATTCGAGGGACAAATTATGAAAAGGTACATGATGGAGTTTTCATTTTCGTTTCTTTTTCAAACTCTCAAACATGAAAAATATACCGAGTTATTCTTGCATCGAACTCATTACAACTTTACAACAAAAGACTCGTCACCATGATGAGACCGAGCTTCTCCTTCCTAGGGCTCATAAAACTTACTAAGATGGATTCATTCCAAGGATGAACTTACATGAAAAGCATATTTTATTCCCTTCAAGCTTGTGATAAAAATAATTGGGGTACTCGCTAGAAATAGCGGGGAAAAATGAAGATGAGACATCCTTTGTATAGGAAACATGTTGTTATTGAACATGACACTCTTCTGCTCTTGTGTTGGGTTTGGGATATCCTCACTCAGTCACTTGTCCCTCTAAGTTTGGGTGATCGGTTTTTCCTCTCATTTGACTATTCCATAATTGCATCATGAACTTTAGTCCTATGTCGAGTCAGATGCTGCCACACTCCAGAGTTGTGTCACCATGTGTTCAAGAGAAGTCCAACCTACAGTTATTTACCTATACATTATTTGAGTCATTGCTACAGTCTTGAATATTATTCCACTTTATTCCTTTTTTCATGTCGATGATGTGGGATTCATTATTTCCCTCCTTCGATGGGTCACTTCCTGTTGACTTCAGCTCATTATCTAGGAAGATGACTTGGGAACTCCCTTGCAGTACCTTAGAGCTGGCATGCCCTAATGGCCAGTTCTGCGCATCTGACAATAGCTCTTCATTATTGGTTTTTGATTGGGTGATTCTATGAGTGTTCAACTTCAAGTTCATTATCACATTCACAGATTGTACTATTGTACCTTGAGAGCCATTTTCATTATTGGTTCTTTCTCTTGTACCTATTAATGGTCCACATCATTGATCGATAATTAGTTGGTTTTCTAGCATGCTCGACTTCAACACGTTTATTCACATGTTAGGATTCCTACATTGATCGGGTTAGGATGGAGCGCAAGACCATGAGTCTTATATGTTATGACTTAAGATGCATGGAGTTATATGTCATTCATGATTTTACACATGTTTCACTATATGAATGGCTGTGACCATACTGCAAGACTTTACATTTATGACAATCCTTGTTATCTGGATGGTTGCGCCCATACCGTGGATCTTTTCATATATTCTTCATCATCCGAATGGTTGCGTCCATGCCACAGATTCGTGTCTTGATCTCAGATATGTATATGTATATGTAGGTCTCCTGATAGTGCATGTCATCGTCCTTGCCAAAAGCTCGTAAAGCATCTCAGCCATCACTCGTCGTTTTGCCTTCATACTTTAAGGGGCATTTGTTACACATTATTTTTTCATGCCTCTTGCACTTCCTTATGACATACCCTGAAGTGCCCAAAAAATGACCATTATAGAATATACTCATCCATGTATATAGCTCAAATCCCTCCTTTAACTTTTCTTGAAAAGTCTCTGGAGCTTTCCCTGAAGAAATAGCTCTTAAAACCCTAAAATGAGGGTCATCGATCTTACAAAGCTCAAAATTGTGATGGCTGCCTATTGCACCATGTTAGGCCAATAATGGCATCACTCTATTCCCTTGCATACCCGTGATGGTCTCAAAAGGGAATTTTTACCAAAGAGGATGAGAAGCTTCGTGGTTTAAAAGCTTCCAGAGTGGCGAGCTAGAGCTGGTTTCACAAAGATGAGGTTGAATCCTCCTAATTTGACCTCTTGGTCTCATCCCTATGAGCTACCTCCTTGAGATGTGGGCCTAATCGTATCTTTGGAGAAGTCCTAATTCCCTCTCCCAACCTATAAATTCCTCCTCTCCCATTCCCAAATGGTTGGTTTATGTCCATTTGCACCCATATGCTAAGTTTGTGCTTAGAGGCTATTCATTAGACTTGGAGAAGGAGTGTTTGGAGAGTTTCTTGGCTTGGACTTGGATTACCACTCAAGGAGATCCTTTCAAAATCAAGGTTATGGTTGTAAGCTTCCCTTTATTATTTAAATAATATAAAATTGTTGGTTCATCTTCCAAAACTATATATGTTCATGTATGTATTAGCTTGGCATTCTTGATCAGCTAAGTAGATTATTATTGGATTTCCTATTGGTTTTGGCATGCTTCGTTGTCTCCTGTTCACTTGTGCAGGTACATAAGCATTGGAAGAAACGGGAGCAAGTCCGTGACACAAGAGGTTTGAGCATCTCAATAAAGGAAATCAGAATAACATCAGAACGAGGTAGGTCACCTCTCTCATTCTACTTTTCAATTATAATCTAGGAAGATGTCTAGTTGATTGTCACTTCAGTTGCTAGACCCACTCATTGGGCTAGAGGGATCATCTCTCTCTGCAGAGAGGATTAACCTTGTCAACAATCTCACTTTAGAATTTTTGGGTCAATATCATTTGCACATGTTCCTGAGTAGCTAAGAAAGAAGTTTGATGATAGGAGTGAAAGATGTATTTTTGTAGGCTATAGTGAGTAGTCAATGGCCTATAGAATTTACAATCCAGTTACCAAGAAGTTTGTTTTAAGAAGAGATGTTAATTTTTTTTTTAAATAAATCTTGGTTTGATCATGTTGATGAAGCTTCAAATTAGAATTTTTATCCACCATAGCCACCAATATTGCAGGTTCAAGAAGAGGGATACCATTCTAAAAATGGCACATCTTCAAGCAGTGAATCCACCAGTGATTCAACTTCTTCAGGAGACAATCAGAAAACAAGAAGCATTAAAGAAATAGATGAGTAGGAGCATGGGTTTGACCAGTTGTTAGGCGGAATAATCCCTTTTGTTGATAAGATGGATATACGTAAATCTCAAACAAAACCTAGTAACAAATAAGAAAAGAATTGCTACATTTCCTTAGCTTATGACTGATTGAAACAAGTAATATGAGAAGAATCACTTACCGATTTAACAAAGTGCCTGTTGAAGTCCTTTCTGTGCTTTCCACAACCAACTTCTCCTCGATGCTTTAGAGGCCTTCCTAAATCTTTCCATAGCTTCTCCATGATGCTCCAAAACAGATCTGCATAGATAGAAACATACAAAAAGATCAAGGAATATAGTATATGCAGTCAAAGATAAATTAAGTTTTTTGCTCAACATTCATCATAAGTTGAATTAATAACTAGTGATCAACCATGTGAATGATCAAGATTCAAATAATATCAGAATATACATGATTAGGAAAGAACTATTGTTTTTATTGAATTCAAATAAGAACAAGCTTACAACCTGGATGCCTTGATGTCACAAGACTCCTCCCATGATCGACAACCTTCTCCTTGGATGAAAAGCCTTATAACCGTATTTTTGCATCATAATCCTACCTTCAGTGGTCCTCCCCAACCCTCTAGCTTGTTTTTTATTTATAGGCCAAGAGGAGGAGGTTTGAGATCCTCTTCCTATGGGGATGAGATCCTCAATTGGTGGGATAGGGGATCCACAAAGAGAGGGAATTAGATCCATGATGAGAGGGATTAGGCTTGAGTAAGCATCAAATTGAAGCTTCTAGTTGGGAAAGATTCGACTAACAAAGCTTCTATATTTTACTTTTTTTTATACTTGCATTGAGTCATGTGTGCAATCCATAGTGTAAGAGATAGCCCACTTTTGTGCTTACTTTAATAGTCAAGTCTGTGTATGCATAGAAATTGGCTAGGGAACTGTTCAGGCAATCACAAATAGGTTTTTGGGCCCTGTAATCAAGACATTTCATTCTCTTTGGATTGTTTAGGTTCTAGCCTTGTAGGGGGATGCTTTGTAACATTTTGATGGATAGTGAAAGACCCAGACTGATGGTCATTTACTTAATGTGACAAAATGATGTGTAACACCAAAAGAATATGTTTGCATTTCTTTCATATCAACCAACCCATTTTGAATAAGTATTTAAAGAAAAACATTGGGTTGATGCAATGAACCAAGAAATGGTTGCCATAGAGAAGAACCATACTTCAGAATTAGTTGATCTCCCAAGAGACAAAACCAAGATTAGTGTAAAATGGGTATATAAAACCAAGCTGAATGAAAAATGAGGAATTAAGAAACATAAGGTAGGGTCATTTGACAAAGGATTGTCACAACATTTTGGTGTAAACTATGGTGAAACCTTTGCTCTTGTAGCAAGGTTAGACACCGTTAGGACCATTTTATCCACAACAGCTCAACACAAATGTAAAGTATATCAACTTAATGTAAATATGCTTTCTTACATGATATATTGTAGGAAGGAGTGTATGTAGAACAACCTCCTAATTTTGAAGTTCCAGGACAAAAGTTGATCCAGGTGGATGTTGGTGGCCACCCATCTATCCCACTTGGACCCCTACAACTGTCTCTTTCAGTTTTTCAGTTTCCATAATTGTAGGACAATTTACTATTTTTAGCAGTTTTTGAGGTCCTGAACTTCCAAAGCCGTTTTGAGGCCCTAAATGGCATTTCTTGGGAAATCAAGGAACAACATGGGTCCATGGACCGATGTTGCTCTTCCAAAAGTTTTATTTCTCGAATAGATCTTTCTAACGAGATATTGTGCACGTCAAACGAAGAACGTATGCCAAAGTTACGACCATGGGAAGTTAATGTACCAATTTACCCAAACGGGGCCCACCGTTTGGTGTTTCATCTTCTAGGGTTAAGTTTTTGGATGTTTAGGGTTTTCCATTGTTTCTAAACAATAAATAGGCCTTTGAGCCTCATTGTAATAGAGTTCAGAGGCATGTAGCCTTCACATCTCTTCTCAGAGATAAGCTATCATCGCCCTAGATGGTTTATTTCCATTTCTTTTTGTAAGCATATTTCAGTATTTTACATTAATGAAATGAAGTAGTATTTCCACTACATATCTGTGTTTATGGTTATCTCTATACTTTGTTGCGTTCTTGTTTAAATCTGGATCAGTGGTATCAGAGCGGTCTGCTTTTTCTCCATTTTTCTTTGCATGTCCCCAACGAGGTCAGGATATAAGGAGTTAGGGCTTGAACTAGTCGAACCTTTGCAAGACCAGCCTCACAAATCCCGACGACCTCCCATGACAGAAGACAAGAAAGGAGAGGGGGTAGGAGATCCTATCAAAATCTTGCAGGAATAAGCCCTCGAACGATAAAGGAACATGATGATGGACAACTTTGCCCATATCCTTTAGCAACTACCCAGAGGCGACACATCAGCTTCAAACCGGTACTCTGGAAATGCCACACCCTTTAAGGTACAAGTTAATTTTGAAATCCCCATCTTCGATGGTTAAATAGGTGCAAATGTTGGAGATAAATGGTTAAATCTGCTAGATGGGTATTTTTCTGTTCGTGATTTTTCTAGTTGGGAAAAGATCATTTTTGCTCTTCTCAAAGCAGCCCCCCACGTCAAGGACTTGTGGGAAACCTACTACGAGTAGAAGGATGAAAGTACGAGCTCACTATTTTCAGCCATACCCACTTGGAATTCATTCTGAGATGTCGTCAAGGATCAATACTACCCTGTCAAAAGCTACGAGGACAAATACATAAATTGGACCACGCTGCGGCAGGGAAGAGACCAAGATGTGCTAGAGTTCACAAACATTTTTCACACCCTTTGCACACAGTTGGGTATCAAGGATTTTGAGCTGCATTTGGTATCCAAATACTACGACTTCCTACAGAGATACATCCAAGAAGAGATGGAGTTCCTGAACATATCCTCGCTCGGCATGGCGTACCAATACGCTGTCAAAATTGAGTAGAAGTTTAAACAAAAGAAGCGAGACTTTGGATCTACGAATCCGAAGACTAAAGGACAAAGCCAAGGCGGGGTGACCCAAGACAACCCATCGAAGCCATAAGAAAAGAAAAACACCACGAAGTCAAAGAAGGACATAGGAAAGTGGTGTGAGTTCCATAAGAGCCCCATTCACAACACAAGTGAGTGTCGGACCAAGCAGTCGCTGGTAGCTGAGTTAAAGGCTTTTGAATCAGATGCATGTTCCAAACCTGAGTCAAAACCTGACAAGGGGAATGGAAAAGGGAAGCAAATCATTGATGTGGAGCCCAGTTTCACTGTTGCCATTGCCAAGGTCCAGAAGAATGAGCCCGAATATCTAGAGGAGGGGGGGCGCCTTTTCCACTCACAGATGTGGGTGAAGGGTTTGCCACTAAAATTCGTTGTTGACAGTGGGAGCCAAAAGAACCTCATTTTAGTAGAGGTCGTGAAGAGGTTGGGACGACCGAATACACCACACCCACAGCCATATAGTATCAGGTGGCTTCACTAAGGACGAGATCTCTGAGTTCTCCAGCAGTGTCGCCTTCCCTACAGCGTCAAACCCTTCACAGACGAGGTATTGTGTTAGGTTGCACCTATGGATGTTTGTGATGTATTATTAGGCCAACCATACGTGTTGAGGAAACATGTTGTGTATGACTCAAGGCCTCGTGATGTCGCTATTTCTTTGTGTAATTCATTATACAGGATATTGGAGGTAGCCCCACCTACCGCCACCTCTTTTATCGTTGCTAAGAAAGGAAACATCATCTCCTAGACTAGGAAATTTATTTTATGTCTGGTCTACTCCCAAAGTATGGGGAATATCGTCACCACATCCATGACCCCCACGAATGGTTCCTTCATGAAGCAGCAGAAACAGAGGGATATGATCATGAAAGAACACAAGAACAACGTCTCCTCACCCACAAGGATACCACATAAGTTTTAGATGGGTAGCAGAGTTTGGTTACACCTGTAGAAAGAACGTCTTACAAGAGCCCATTAGAAGCTCAAACCACTCCGACATGGTCCTTACAGCATTACCAAGGCTGTGGCACCAGGCGTTCAATGTGGAATTCCCTCAACCATGCTTCCCATGGTTACAGGACACATCAGAGATTGCAGAACAGCTCACTAGGGACCAAGTTCAGCAGATGAAGGAACTCAACGCAATGGGGACCATTGCTTCCTAAGGGGGGAGGAATGATCAAGATGGATAGCGGTGGCCACCCACCTATACCACTTGGACCCCAACAACTATCTCTTTCAATTTTTTAGTTTCGGTAACTGTAGCACAATTTACTATTTTTAGCAGTTTTTCAAGTCCTAAACTTATAGAGCCATTTTGAGGCCCTAAACGATGTTTTTTGGGAAATATGGGAGCAACATCGGTCCATGGACCTGATGTTTCTCTTCCCAAAGTTATAGTTCTTGGATAGATCTTTCTAACAAGATATTGTGCATGTCAAACGGAGATCATATGCCAAAGTTACGACACCGGGAAGTTGATGTACCAATTTACCCAAATGGGGCCCACAATTTGGTGTTTCATCTTCTAGGGTTAGGTTCCTAGATGTTTAAGGCTTTCCATTGTTTCTCAACAATAAATAGGCCTTCAAGCCTCATTGTAACAGAGTTCAGAGGCATGTCGCCACCACATCTCCTCTCAAACATAAGCTACCATCACCCTAGATGGTTTATTTCCATTTGTGTTTGTAAACATATTTCAGTATTTTACATTAATGAAATGAAATATTATTTCCGCTACATCTTTGTGTTTATGGTTATCTTTCTACTTTGTTGCGCTCCTGTTTAAATCCAGATCAGTGGTATTGGAGCGGTCTATTTTTTCTCTGGTTTTCTTTGCATGTCACCAACGAGGTCAGGATATAAGGAGTTAGGGCTTGAATTGGTCGAACCTTTGCAAAACCAGCCTTGCAAATCCCGACGACCTCCCATGGAAAAAGACAAGAATGACGAGGGGGTATGAGATCCTATCAAAATCTTGCTCGAAGAAGCCCTCGAGCAACAAAGGAACGCGATGATGGACAACTGTGCCCAAATCCTTCTGCGGCTACCTAGAGGTGACACATCGGCTTCCAACAACTACTATGGAAATGCCACACCCTTTAAGGTACAAGTTAATTTTTAAATCCCCATCCTCGAGTGTCAAATAGATGAAGATGTTGTAGATAAATGGTTAAATATGCTAGATGGGTATTTTTCTATTCATGATTTTTCCAGTCGAGAAAAGATTATTTTCGCTCTTCTCAAAGCAGCCCCCCTCGTCAAGGACTAGTGGGAAACCTACTACGAGTAGAAGGATGAAAGTACGGGCTCACTATTTTCAGCTGCACCCACTTGGAATTCATTCTGAGATGTCGACAAGGAGCAGTACTACCCTGTCAAAAGCTACAAGGACAAATACATAAAGTGGACCATGTTGTGTTAGGGAAGGGACCAAGATGTGTTGGAGTTCACAAACATTTTTCATACCCTTCGCACATAGTTGAGTATGAAGGATTCTAAGATGCATTTGGTACTCAAATATCATAGCTGCCTACAAAGATACATCCAAGAAGAGATGTAGTTCCTGAAAATCTCCTCACTCGGCACAGCGTACTGATATGCTGTCAAAATCGAGCAAAAGTTTTAACAGAAGAAGCGAGACTTTGGATCTGCGAATCCGAAGACCAAAGGACAAAGCCAAGGCGCGGTGACCCAAGAAAACCCATCGAAGCCACAATAAAATAACAACACCACAAATTCGAAGAAGGACATAGGAAAGTGGTGTGAGTTCCATAAGAGCCACACTCACAACACAAGTGAGTGTCTAACAAAGCAATCGCTAGTGGCCAAGTTGAAAGCTTCCGAATCAAATACATGTTCTGACCCTGAGTCAAAACCCAACAAGGGGAATGGAAAAGGGAAGAAAATCATTGATGTGGAGCTCAGTGCCATTGTTGCCACCACTAAGGTCCAGAAGAAGGAGCCTGAAGATCCAAAGGAGGGGGGAGGCGTCTTTTCCACTCACAAATATGGGTGAAGGGTTTGCCACTGCAATTTATTATTGATAGTGGGAGCCAAAAGAACCTTATTTCAACAGAGGTCGTGAAACGGTTGGGCCTACCGACTACACCACACCTGCAACTATACAGTATCGGGTGGCTTCACCAAGGACGGGATCTCCACGTTCGCTAGCAGTGTCACCTTCCCTACAAGATCAAACCCTTCATATACGAGATATTGTGTGATGTTGCACCTCTGGATGTTTGTGATGTATTATTAGGTCAACCATACTTGTGGAGGCGACATGTTGTGTATGATTCAAGGCCTTGTGCTATCATTATTTCTTTGTGTAATTCATTATATAGGATACTGAAGGTAGCCCCACCTACCACCACCTCTTTGATCGCTACTGAGAAAGGCAACAAGCTCATCTCCCAAGCTAGGAAATTTATTTTCTGTCTAGTTCGCTCTGAAAGTAAGGGGAAGATCGTCACCACATCCATGACCCCAGCGAATGGTTCCTCCTTGTAGTAGGAGTAGTAGAAGGATACGGTCATGAAAGAACACAAGAACAACTTCTCCTTAACAACAGGGGTACCACACAAGTTTCATATGGGTGATAGAGTTTGGTTACACCTATAGAAAGAATGCCTTACAAGAGCCCATCAGAAGCTTTGACCACTCTAACATGGTCCTTACAACATTACCAAGGTTGTGGGAAATAATGATTTGGAGCACAACATTCCTCCATTCCTTCACTTGAACCAAGTGTTGAATGTGGAATGCCCTCGACCATGCTTCCCACAATTACTGGACACATAAGAGATTGTAGAACAACTCACCAGGGACCAAGTTCAACAGATGGAGGAACTCAACGCAATGGGGACCATTGCTTCCTAAGGGGGGAGGAATGATCTAGGTGGATGTCAATGTCCACCCGCCTATCCCACTTGCACCCCCAAAATTGTCTCTTTTAGTTTTTTAGTTTCCCTAATTGTAGCACAATTTACTACTTTTAGTAGTTTTTCAGGTCCTCAACATACGAAGCCGTTTTGAGTCCCTAAACGATGTTTTTTGGGAAATCTAGGAGTAACATGGGTCCATGGACTAATGTTGCTCTTCCGAAAGTTATATTTTCCAAATAGATCTTTCTAACGAGATATTTTGTGCATCAAATGGAGATCGTATGCCAAAGTTACGACCCTGGGAAGTTGATGTACCAATTTACCCAAACAGGGCCCAAATTTTGGTGTTTCATCTTCTAGGGTTAGGTTTTTGGATGTTTAGGGTTTTTCATTGTTTCTCAACAATAAATAGGCCTTCGAGCCTCATTTTAACAGAGTTCAGAGGCATGTAGCTGCCACATCTCTTCTCAGAGATAAGCTACCATCGCCCTAGCTAGTTTATTTCCATTTCTATTTGTAGGCATATTTTAGTATTTTACATTAATGAAATGAAGTATTATTTCCACTTCATCTCTGTGTTTATGGTTATCTTTGTACTTTGTTGCGTTCCTGTTTAAATCTGAATCAAAAGCATAAGCTATACAAATTGAAGAAATATTTGTATTGTTTGAAGCAAGCTCCAAGAGATTGGTATAGTCCCATCGACATCTATCTCATCAAAAGTGGTTTTCACAGAAGCAACCATGAGCCAACTTTATATACCAAAACTCTTGAAGGTAATATTTTTATTGTATGTATTTACGTAGATGATATTTTTTATACAGGTAATATGATGTTAGAAGACTTCAAAGAAGCAATGAAAATAAAGTTTGTAGGGGTCACGAAATACTTTTTACGCATTGAAATTCAATAATTTGCTAAAGGAATTTTTGCTGGTCAACAAAAATATGCCATTGACATTGTTAGGGTCAATATTTGCATACTACTATTAATGATCAAAATTCCTCTTTTATATCATATTAGTGTCCCATGTTGAAATTTTTATCATTCCACCTAGGTCATCATGTAAGTATTTACTCACTGATGGTAGCCCAAGTTCAAACTCCAAGCCCCTCTCAGAAAATCAATATTTGCTAGCCCACCTTCATGTGTCTTGCTGGGCATACATCAATCATAAAAGATCATTTCATCATGTCTTTATGTCAGTCAAGTCAACATGGAGTCTGGTCATTCAAGGTCCCATTAGGTCAATAGGGTTTCCAAGGTTCCAATAAAACTCCATTCCATTGCATAAGACCAGCAAGTAAAGGGTGATCAAATAACATCTCTTCACCGTGTGAAGATGATTTGTAAAAAGAAATGCTTATTTCATCATGTAATTTTGAGTTCAAATGTAATATTTTTAATTTTCATTTTGTAATTTTATGTCATTTAAATGTAATAAGTACAAGGTTCCCAAGCCGTTAACTTAGTGTTCCAAAGATGCCATACCATCAAAATATCAATTTGTCAAAGAAAAAGTCAAGTGTAAAGATATAGTTTCCAAGAGTAAGGTGAAGGACAGAAGGAAGAAAGTGGGTCCCAAGATCAATTTTGAAAATTTAAACAAGGTATAAAGACCATCAAAGGCCAAGGTAAGGCTAATTTTCACTCTTAATCATCAATATCTCACTCACCTACACTCCATCTACCTCTCTTGACCTTTTCCAATGCCCATTCCTCTCATTTCCCTCTCCTAGGGTTTTGAGGGCATTTTTCTTGGTTTCATGACCTCCATGGTTAAATAATCAACACAAATTATATCATGATGCTCTTATTCCTTCCACTATCCTAAATATACCTTCCTAAACACATTCCATCATTCATATCCCTCAAGATCATCATTGTTCTACAAACCCTAGCCTATTGCTACGCTTTTGACACTTTTCTAGACTAGGCCTGTGTTTTTACCTTTTGGACCCCTTCCCCTCACTCAATCATTGAAATTACAGTTTTTCCTACTTCCTAACATCCCTCCCTACCTCTCGAAATTTTCCTAAGAATTTAGAAGCCCCATATCCCTTTTATTTCCCTTAATTCCTATAAATTTTCTAAATCCCCAATTTTGCCTACACTAAACCCTAATTTCCTCTCCCATTGAGCTAGGGTTGGCTATGGAATTAGAGACATATGAGAAAAGGAGGCATAAGGGAGCTCATTTCATCAAGTATTAGGCCATTTCAACTGATAGACATCATGTCTCCATCATTTTTCAAGAATTGATTCGAAAGGACAAATCATTTGCCACACATAGGGCTAGTTTTGCTTCAAAGTATGTTTCCAACCAAACAAAGATGAATTTTACAAAAGTGAGAGAGGTTTCTATCCATCATAGTCAAATAAGGAAAAAAAACTTCGTTTATTACATAGGTTTCATGGTTTTGCAAAAATCTCAAAAATATATTTGCTACAAGAGAGCTGCTGCACTTTTGGAGTGACCTTGGGAAAAGCAATTTTTGTCCTAGCTGGAGTGTCCAAATTAATTTGTCGATTAGTCAAATGATAACTAGGGAGTAATATATTTCCAATAAGCTATGATGATATCAATTTGGAGTTAAGTAAGAACTCCAAATGTTTCCTGCAATAGAACACTTTATTTTTGCACCCTCATTTTGCACGTTTTGACCAGTCTTGGGAGAATTGATTTTTGAGGGGCTATAATTGATCATTTTTAGTACTTGATAGGTCCATTTTGTAGCCAAGAAAATATCTTTCCAATGAGGTATCATGGGCTCAATTTTGACAGTGGGAAATCATTCAAAAGTTGGTTTGAAGATGGCTCCGCGCGTCTGGCAAGTGGAGGGCGCGTTTCAGTGTTACGTTGCACATTTCCTAAGGGCATTGCACGCCTGTTAAGAGTGTTGCACGCTTATCCAGGAAGGCTAAAATCACCTCCTCAGCTCCTACAGAGTGCATTCATCCTCAAAACAGGTAAGTAGTAGCTAAAGGATGTGTGTTTCCTTCTCCTCAAGTCAATTCCTAAGTGTTTGAAAGGTTTTATTCAAGATTTGGTTTAATTGTTAGATCTAAATCCTAGATCTCCCCCAACAACTACCTTCCACTCTAATTCCCTTTTATACACTTCCCTCCACCCACCTTCCCTTTCCCTAAACCTTTTCATCCTAGATACCCTTTAACCCTTTGTCCTAAAACCCTAAGTCCTAGGTGATACAACTACCTAGGCTCCCAAACCCCCTATATTGCAAACAAATTTCCCCCATCCCCAAACTATCATACTACTACCCTATATCCATCTCCAACACAAATATCCCTTCACCCATCATCTTCATATAATCATATTACCCTTCCCCATTTACTATTCCCTAAAAATTGCATTCCCCCTACCTTACACCTCCCCAGGATTTTATACTAAACACCATGGCAGAGGAGGAATACAGACCAAATAGTGAGGAAGAGGAAATAGATAGAGAAAAAGTAGGTGCCAAGAAGAAGGCCAAGGACCAGAGGCCTAAAAAAAGAGCATTGAAGCTTGAAAAAAAGAGAGAGGTGGAACTAGCTAATCAACTCACCATAAATGAACAATTTTCCAAAATGATGAATGAGAACGAGAGTATTGGCTCGAGAGGGTAAACAATAATCTTGAGAAATTCCTAGACAAGGCCAAAAAGGACAATGATATTCAAAGAAGGATGGAAAAATATTATTCCATGAGAAACAAAATTGCAAGAGCCAAGCTCAAAAGAGCCCATGCAAAGATTGAAACGTTGACCAAGCAAGAGGAGAAAAGGAGTCTAGACATTCTTGCCGAGGCATCACTCCATACCTCAAACACATGATCAGCTATCATCCCACCAATTTTGACAAGTTTTGAGCAAATTTTGCAAGTTGTGAATTTCTGTGTTTTCTTAGGCATTTTTAGCACAATAAAAAGGTCAACGCGCAACACCTAGGGTGCTACGCTATTTTTTGTGGCATCTAATGAGAAAAAGGTCATCACAATTGGATTCATAATGATGAGGACTTACACCCTGTGCATTTTCTAAGCGTTTGGAGACAAACAGGTCAATCAAAAAGGTCAAAAACCACCAAGAAACTACCTTTTTGCCTCATTTTTGGCTTGGGCACTGCGTGTTTACCAGTATTGGGAGATTGAATTTTTGGCAAGGAAAATGAACTCCAATTTGAAAAATGAAGACATGTCTAGAAATTAGACTTGAAGGGCTTTAAAACAAGCCATATTGGAGCAAATGTGAATGCTAGTAAGGCACCCAAAAGCAATCCTGAACTTGGAGGGCTCGTTTGACACTGGGAGGGCGCATTTGACAAAGAGAGGGCATGTTTGACAATCTTCTACAAATTTTTTGAGTTTCTCTCCTGTTTTTATTTTCACCTTGGAAAATGATGATTTTGCCTACGTAAATGATTAACTTTGATGTAATTATCATGTTTTCACTATTACCTAGGGTAAATGCATTAGGTAAATCAAGTAGATGAGGTCGAATGAATCAATTCGCTTGAGATAGGAATGAGTCAATTGGACCATCCTACAATTTAGCTATCAGTTCATATTTTTGTGTAATATCTTCCTCAGCTCATGGATTCGACCCCTGAGGATCAGGGGAAGTGGTTTCCATGTCTTTTTAGTCCCTTTCTTCACCATAGAAAAGGGTTGGACTTAGTTGGATGTTGTACTATTGATCAGAGATACCGGCGTAATCATTATTTGGCAAAATTTAATGAATGAGTTGCAGCTATTTTGGTGGAATACCTATGGTATGGCATTTTGACATAGTTTCTTCTTATGTTGCACATGCTTGAACGTTTTGTACTCCCATTTTTCATTTCACTTCTATGATATGTTGATTTTGAAGTTGATGAGAAGAATACATCTTACATGCTCTTTTTTGGGGAAATCTTAATAGTTTTTCCATTTTCTTCAGTTTAGAAAGAATACATGTTTGTCTTGCTCTTTCTAGAACCTCACTAGTCTTATCCATCTCACTTCATAACCTTAAAGTGTTTGAGTGCCTACCAACCTTGCTCCATAAGTTATCTGCGATCATACCCTTATTTTCCCTAACCTAGTCTCTTTGACCTAATCCTCTTCTAACAACCCCACCAAATCAAACTAAACAACCTCTGCACATCATATCTAGCCTAAAACCCTAATCTATCCATCCCCCTTGGATATGATCCTTTGGAGAGAGCTCTCTCCGGCTTGTTAGGGCTAGCTACCAAGTTAAAAGATTTGTTTGTGGTTACCTCAACTGGACTCTTTATCAGCCTTGGATATCCATAGGAGCGATAACATACTGGCATCGTTGTCGGGGAATGAAAGATTCATTTTCCCTGAGTGTACGACAAATTTTAGATCTGATTGTTGATGGTGGACAGTGATCAGGCACACAAAGGCTGAAATCATTCCCCTCACAACTCCAAATCAGTTTCGAAATCAAATTCAAGGACTCCACTCGAGGATGAACCTTTGCCAAAAAATAGGAAAGGACAACATGGGAAGATCAGGTATTCAACTTGGACTTTTATTCAAGACATCATGTTGTTTATCATGAAATATCGCTTCTCTTTTCCTAAGAATTTCCAAAAAGTTTTCCAAGGTATATTATGTTTGAGAAAAGATCATGGACCTCGGTCGGATTCCTCTCCTTTGAAGGTTGTAAATACAAATTCCCTGTATGCCTTTGATCTTGTTCCAGGCCCTTTTTCTAAATCTTATGATGACCATCTTCAAATTGATGAACCTCAAGAGATCAAGACTGATCCTACGACTTCTGTACATACTTCCACACCTTGTAAAATTATAGAAAGATACAAACCACTCATCTTACCTCCTATACTCCATGCTTTGCCTGAAATTCATTCCCTATATCTGCCAAGATTTGATGGTGAATGTGACAACATCACTGCCGAGAGACATATGCACAATTTTGAGACTTTCCTTGATATTTTTGGAGTTGATGAAGAGGATGTTAGTATCAGGCTGTTTTCTCTTTCTTTACAAGGCAAAGTCAAGAGTTGTTTCAAAAACCTACTAGTTGCAAGAATTTTAGATTTCTCGTAGTTTATCAAAGTTTTCCTTGGCAAGTGGGTGGTCAAAGAAAACCCTTTCTTGATTCTAGAAGAGTATGACCAGTTGAAAAGACGACTAGGGGATACGATACAACAGTTTTCTGCCAGATTTAATCAAGTATATTGTTTGATACCTGCCAATATAAGACCTCCTTCCAACTCAACACTCTTACATTACTCAAATGCCTTTAATATAGAAATGGAGTTTTAGCTGAGAGAAAGGAACCTTGCAACACTTGAAGAGATGCAGAAAAATGCAGTAGATGTAAAGGCTAATCTGTTAATCAGAAGGGCAAAGTTGAAGGAAGAAAAGAAGGAGAACATAGATGCAGAGCACCTGACATCTTCAGAGATAAATCTCAACATTTTCGTGAGCGTAGTGGAGGAAATGATGCAAAAGATAACCGTGAAAGATGAATTTTCCATTCAAGATAACCATGCCCACTTATTGCAAAAGAAGAAAACGTTGTTGGCCTTAAACACTTTCCTACTAATCCTAGCTACCACAGATCAGAAAATGGATTTACAGATCAATCTGAGGAGAAAAAAAATCTGGTGATCTAATGTGTATGTTTGATGAAATTACTTTTGATGATTTTCCAAGGTTAGATCAATATGATGATGATTATGTTCTCCAAATAGAAGCTAATCTTGCAGACCAATCAACAGTTGGTTTGAGGGAGGAGGATCTTTAGTTTTAGCAACTCGAATACAGTGATTAGCCGATGCATATCAGCTATGGAAGTGAGGAGGAAAGTGCATAAAATTTGGAAGTAAGTGAAGGATATTTGCCTCTTTGTTTTACTTCATTTCAATTCATCAGAGACAACTTTGATGTAATAAAAAATTAGTAGTCATTAACTTTTGATCTTGACAATTAAGAGGATAATGAAATTCTTGATCAAAGATCCTTACCCTTATGTTTCTCCTCATTTGCAAAAATAAGAGAAAATTATAAGCAAGCAGATAAGTGAGTGGTTAACACTATAAATGATAAACCTTCTCTTGAAATGGTTGAGGAAATCACTTGTGACATACAATCCTCCTTATCTCTAGATTTGCAACCACCAAATTCCATTGAATCCAAAATTGCAAATGAAGGCATGGAAGCTGAAACATGTGATCAAATGATGCAAGATGATTCTATACCATTATGTTTTGAAGCTTTTGAGTCTTTAAAGGAAAATTTTCATAATATCTCTAAAACAAAGGATGAGAAGCCTGTAGAAAGTCATGGAGTTTCATGAGAACCAATGGAAAATAGGTTCCAATAGTATTTTCAAATTTTTCATGACCCTATAGCTGATGTGTTGGATGATATCTGTAGTGAAAGTCCTTCTCCATTAGCTAATGGTGAGCCTGAAAAGATTGTTGATATAAACTTGGTCCGACAGTCGGTTTCTTTGACATTTTCAGTAGGAATCTCATTACAAAGCTCATCCGAAAATTTGTAGCCATATCAAGATAGTAATGAAGAGGATTCTTGTTTTGTTGTTGATCATCAAGAAAAATTAGTCATTCACTAGTTTCAGGATCCTTTTTTGAACTTGTTGTAGTCATCAAGGGAAGAAATCACGGATGTTGGGAAAATTTTAAAATCAAGGTATGAAGACTACCTAGAGCATAACAATAATGTATTACATGGCTTGGAAATCAAAATGTATTCCTATGAAGATCCTTTTACATCATTTTTGAGGTGAGCTCGAGCTCATTCTTTGCAATTTCATCAAGATTCAATTTTATTTCAAGTTTTCATGGGAGTTGCCTTTCAATAGTTCTCTTTTCTTAGTCATAAGCAAGCACTTGCGGAGAATTCAAATAGAAGACATAATGCTTACATGGTTGCATTGGTTGTTCCATTTCACCTGATCAAGTGATGAATGGATCAATTAGAGTAGCTTTTTTTGAATAAGCTCAATTCTAAGCATCTTTTTCCAGCTAGTTTTCAGTTTGTCACAAGTCAGTTTATGTCATTTGAGTTTGTAGCATTTAGTCATGCATTTCAATTTAATTTTTTTTTTACCATATGGCCCATATGGTTAGGCGCTTGTTCTACAGTGTTCTTGACACCTCCAAGGAGCTTCCATCCCCAAATAAGGCCGATATTAGAGTCAGTATTTGCATACTACCATCAGTGATCAAAATTCCTCTTTTATATCATATTACTGTCCCATGTTGAAATTTTTATCATTCCACCTAGGTCATCATGTAAAATTTACTCACTGATGTTAGCCCAATTTCAAATTCCAAGCCCCTCTCAAAAAATCAATATTTGTTGGCCCACTTTCATGTGTCTTGTTGGGAATACATCAATCATAAAATATCATTTCATCATCTCTTTATGTCAGTCAAGTCAACATGGAGTTTGGTCATTCAAGGTCCCATTAGGTCATTAGGGTTTCCGAGGTTCCAATAAAACTCCCTTCCACTGCATAAGACCAGAAAGTAAAGTGTGATCAAATAACATCTCTTCACCATGTGAAGATTATTTGTAAAGAGAAATGTTTATTTCATCATGTTATTTTGAGTTCAAATGTAATAATTTTAATTTTAATTTTGTAATTTTATGTCATTTAAATGTAATAAGTACAAGGTTCCCAAGTTGTTAACTCAATTTTTCAAAGATGTCAGACCATCAAAAGATCAATTTGTCAAAGAAAAAGTCAAGTGTAAAGATAATGTTTCCAAGAGTAAGGTGAATGACAAAAGGAAGAAAGTGGGTCCCAAGATCAATTTTGAAAATTTAAACAAGGTATAAACACCATAAAAGACCAAGGGAAGGCTAATTTTCACTCTTATCCATCAATATATCACTCACCTACACTCCATCTGCCTCCCTTGACCTTTTCCCATTCCCATTCCTCTCATTTCCCTCTCCTAGGGTTTTGAGGGCATTTTTCTTGGTTTCATGATCTCCATGGTTACATCATCAAAAAAACTTGTATCCTAATGCTTTTATGCCTTCCCCTATCCTTAATATACCTTCCTAAACACTTTCCATCATTCCTATCCCTCAAAATCATCATTGTTCTACAAAACGTATCATATTGCTACATTTTTGACACTTTTATAGACTAGGATTGTGTTTTTCCCTTTTGGCCCCCTTCCCCTAACTCAACCCTTGAAATTCCAATTTTTCCTACTTCCTAACATCCCTCCTTTCCTCTCAAAAGTTTCCTAAGAATTTAGAAGCCCCCTATCCCCTTTATTTCCCTTAATTCCTATAAATTTCCAAAATCCTTTGTTTTGCTAACACTAAACCCTAATTTCCTCTCCCATTGAGCTAGGGTTGGCTATGGAATCAGAGACATCTGAGAAGAGGAGGCATAAGGGATATCATTTAAGCAAGTATGAGGCCATTCCAACTCATATACATCATGTATCCATCATTTTTCAGGAAGTCATTCCAAAGGACAAATCATTTGCCACACATAGGGCCAGTTTTTCTTCAAAGTATGTTTCCAATCCTCAAACGATGAATTTTACAAAAGTGATAGAGGTTTTTGTCCATAATAGGAAAATAATAAAAACTCCTTCATTTTTTACACAAGTGTCATGGTTTTGGGGAAATGTCAAAAATAAAGTTGCTACAAGAGATTTGTTGTACTTGTGGAGTGATCTTAGGAAAATCAATCTTTCTCATAGCTAGATTGTTCAAATTACTTTCTTGATGAGTGAAATGA
Organism: Pinus taeda; assembly: GCA_000404065.3. Lineage (NCBI taxonomy): Eukaryota > Viridiplantae > Streptophyta > Pinopsida > Pinales > Pinaceae > Pinus > Pinus taeda. Next base: position 90,828 of record APFE030895479.1, read on the forward strand.
TAACAAGAGATAAATATATTTCCAATAAGCTATCATGCGCTCAATTTGGAGTTGATTAAGACCTCCAAATGTTTCCTGCAAGAGAACACTTCATTTTTTCACCCTCATTCTGCACATTTTGACCAGTCTTGGGAGAATTGATTTTTGAGGGGATATAATTGATCATTGTTAGTGCTTCATAGGTCCAATGTGTGGCCAAGATAAATATATTTCCAAAGAGATATCATGGGCTCAATTTGGACTCACTAAAAGAATTCAAATTTTGGTTTGAAGATGGAGCTTCGCGCTTGGCAAGGGGAGGGCATGTTTCAGTGTTACGTTACGCATTTCCTAAGGGCGTTGCGTGCCTGTTAAGAGTGTTATGTGTTTGTCTAGGAAGGCTATAGTCACCTCCTTAGCTCATCCAAACTGCATTCAACCTCAAAAAAAGTAAGTACTAGTTAAAGGATGTGCTTTTCCTCCTCCTCAAGTCAATTCCTAAGTGTTTGAAAGGTTTTATTCAAGATTTGGTTTAATCGTTAGATCTAAACCCTAGATCTCCCCCAAAAACTACCTTCCACTCATTTCCTTTTATACACTTCCCTCCACCCTCCTTCCCTTTTACTAAATCTTTTTATCCTAGATACTCTGTAACCCTTTGTCCTAAAACTCTAAGTCCTAGGTGATACAACTACCTAGGTTCCTAAACCCCCTATATTGCAAACAAATTTCCCCCATCCCCAAACTATAATACTACTACCCTATATCCCTCTTCAATACAAATATACCTTCACCCATCATCTTCGTATTTACCCTTCCCCATTTACTATTCCCTAAAAGTTGCATTCCCCCTACCTTACACCTCCCTAGGGTTTGATACTAAATACCATGGCAGAGGAGGAATACAGACCACATAGTGAGGAACGGGAAACAGATAGAGAAAATACAAGTGCCAAGAAGAAGGCCAAGGACCAAAGGCCTAAGAAAAAGAGCATTGAAGCTTGAAAAATAGAGAGGTGGAACTAGCTAATTAGTGCACACTAAATGAACAGTTTGCCAAAATGATGAATGAGAACTGGGAGTATTGGCTCAAGAGGGTAAATGGTCATCTTGAGAAATTCCTAGACAAGGCCAAAAAGGACAATGATATTTAGAGATGCATGGAAAAGTATTATTCCATGAGAAGCAAAATTGCAAGAGCCAAGCTCAAAAGAGCCCATGCAAATATTGAAGCCTTGACCAAGCAAGAGGAGAAAAGGTTGCTAGAAATTCTTGTTGAGGCATCACTCCATGCCTCAAACACATGATCATCCATCATCCCAACAATTTTGACAAGTTTTACACAAATTTTGAAAGTTGTGAATTTATGTGTTTTTTGAGGCATTTTTAGCACAATAAAAAGGTCAAACGTGCAACACCTAGGGTGTTGCGCTCTTTTTTGGGGCATCTAATGAGCAAAAATTCAATGATGAGGACATGCACCCTGTGAATTTTCTAGGCATTTGGAGACAAGCAGGTCAGTCAAAAAGGTCAAAAACCACCAAAAAACCACCTTTCTTCCTCATTTTTGGCTTGGGCATTGCACGTTTACCAATCTTGGAAGATTGAGTTTTTGACATGACAAATGACCTCCAATTTGGAAAGTGAAGACATGTCTAGAAAGTAGACTTGAAGGGCTTTCAAACAATCCATCTTTGAGCAAATTTAGACACTACGAAGGCACCCAAAAGTAGCCCTAAACTTGGAGGGTGTGTTTGACACTGAGAGGGCATGTTTGACAAAGAGAGGGCACATTTGATGGTCTTCTCCAATTTTTTGAGTTTCTCTCCTGTTTTGATTTTCACCTTGGAAAATGATGATTTTACCTATGTAAATTATAAATTGGATGTAATTATCATGTTTTTACTATTACTTAGGTTAAATGCATTAGGTAAATCAAGTAGATGAGGTGGAATGAGTAAGCTCACTTAAGATAGGAATGAGTCACTTGGACCATCCTACAATTTAGCTATCAATTCAGATTTTTGTGTAATATCTTTCTCACCTCGTGGATTCGACCGTTGAGGATCAGGGAAAGTGGTTTTCATGTCTATTTAGTCCCTCTCTTCACTATAAACAAGGGTTGGACTTAGTTAGATGTTGTACTATTGATCAGAAACACTAGTGTAATCAGTATTTGGCAGATTTAATGAATGAGTTGCAACTATTTTGGTGGAATACCTGTGGTATGGAATTTTGACATAATGTCTTCCTATGTTTCATATGTTTGGATGTTTTGTACTCCCGTGTTTCATTTCACTTCTATGATATGTTTATTTTCAAGTTGATGAGCAAAATAAATCTTACATGCTCTGTTTTGTGGAAATCTTGATAATTTTTCTATTTTCTTCAGTTTAGAAAGAATACATGCTTGTCTTACTCTTTCTAGCACCTCACCAGTGTTATCCATCTCATTTCATAACCTTAAAGTGTTTGAGTGCCTAAAAACCTTTCTCCATCAGATTTCTACAATCATACCCTTATTTTACCTAACCTAGTCTTTTTGACGTAATCCTCTTCCAAAAACCCCACCAAATCAAATTAAACAACCTTTGCACATCATATCTAGCCTAAAACCCTAATCTATCAAACCGTCTTGGTTGTGATCCTTTGGAGGGAACCCTCTCCGGCTTGATAGGGCTAGCTACCAAGTCAAAAGATTAGCCTGTGGTTACCTCAGTTGGACTCTTTATCAGCCTTGGAGATCCGGAGGAGTGATAACAGACATCATCCAAAAGTTTAGAATGACAAATTGCAAATCAACTCATACACCAATTTCTTAAGGCACCAAGCTAAGGAAAGAAGATGTAGCACCACCAATTGATCCCACATTCTATAAAAGTCTAGGTGGTAGTTTGTTGTATCTCACTGTGTAATATCCCCAATTTTGTTTTTTATTTGAGAGGATTAATGGAGTTTATTGGGGAGGTGCTAAGCCTAGCACAATTTTGTCATTTGGGCATTGGAGACATTTTTGGCGTATGGGACTTAGGAGAAATGGAAAATTATAGCTCTAGTGGAATGTGGGGGTCACAAGAGAAGGAAATTTGACCCAATGGAGTAATTAACACTAGTGAGATATGAGAAGAGAGAGAGAAAGAAAGGCGTGTGAATTAGTGGAAGGTGGGGACGACCAAGGGACAAAGGGCCAACAATTTTAAATAGAGCTTGAAGGCCTCCATTTTGTATATTTTATCATTTGACAATTCATAATTAGTTATCTTGAGATGTTTAGCAAAGAAAACAATGTTGTTCAACAAAAGGAATTTCTGAGTAGGAATTCTACCCTCATTTCGGAGAACTTTGAGTGTCTCCCTAGTGAGGCAATTTGGGGAGCTCAATTCAGAGTTTCCATTCGGCGTATTTGCAAGTTATTTCAGTGGGTACGTTTTTCTTCCAGGGAATAGAAGTGGTTCATATTTCTTGTGAGGAGATCAATTATGAAGGAGAAGAACACTAGAATATTTGCAGGGGTTTTTCTCCTAAGTTAGCCGTTTATTTTGTTGTGATTAGCAAGGCTGGGTTGGGAGAATTCATGAGGCCAAAGTTTTACATTTCTAGAAGTGCACAAGGGCTAGAGGAATAGAGGTTGAGGAGAGATAAGGGTCAGAGATTGGAGGTATTCACGAGGGGAGAATTTATCCAAAGTTGGGAGATATTTCTAGTGGTGGATTTAGGCTTAATTCAATAGTATCAGTTTTGTGGGGCATTTTCTATCCAAATTGGCCAATTTGCATTTGTTAGGGGTCACTGTGTGTTGGTGGATTCAGTCCAAATCCTTTCTAGGTTTTTTTGGGTTTATTGAGAGGATTCTCTCACTAATTTTACAGAATTTTTCGAGCGATATTCGAGTCTAATATCCTAATTCTTATAGCAATGCCAATTGCTAGTTAGCTGGGGAATTTGCACCATTTTGTGGGTTCGACTTTGGCTTGGAGATATGCTAAAACATTTCTGGGTATTTTTGGGTTTGAGGAGAGGAGCTCGCTGCTAAAATTTCATAGCATTCTAGCATTATTTTGAGAAGGATGATGAGTTCCATTCAACAGTTTGCAATGGAGTTTATGCTCAAGTTCGAGCTATATATTTGGGCCAATTCCAACACCTGATCCTACACATTCTAACCTGAGGTTTGCATTTTTTGTTGTAGAAAGCCCAGGTTCTATGGATTTCATCCTCTTGTACTTGATATTCCATGCATAATTAATAAAATGGTTCAGGACTATTGCCCAGATTTTGGGGTTTTCTGATTTGCGCTTTTGTTCAGATTTTTGTTGTTGTGTTTTAGTTCATGCATCTATTATTTGATGTAAATTTCAATTTGGAATATTACAGTTGTATCAGAGCCATGATCTTGGCCAGCTGTGGGCCTTAAGCCTATTGATGACAATCCTTGAATAAAAAAAACTAAGAAATCATGCGGTCCAAAGAAAGATTAAAATCAAACAACATGACAGTAACGTTGAATGATGTAATTAGGGTGAAACAAATGATGATTGATGCGGGGGAGTAGTTGATTTGTACCACAATTAGGAATCAGGACCATTCTCAATTCTACAACAAATCCATTATGCCCAAAATATTGGATAATGCATCAGGATGGCTAGACATGGTTGCAACTCATGTGGAGTTATTGGCAGCCAATTGGATGGCATACCAATCATTGGGACATGACATTCAGGTATCCCTTTCCTTTTAAGAGTTCAATGAGCCAAGAGACATGCACAATCCAATGGAATTATGCAGGGATGGTGAGGAGGGTCAAGATAGAAGATGAAAATGTAGTTGAAGGTTCCGTATTTGGAAAGGAGATAGTTGAGCATACAGCTATTGATGAGATGCCAACAGCTGATGAGGTACCTAGTGTTGTGACCGAGTTTTTGGATGATAACAACACACCATAGATTGATGAGGTGCCTAGAGACATATCAGCTGTTGATGAGGAGCTGATAGGTACAAAGGCATCCAGACTTGTGAGAGAGTTTCCTGAAAATACCTACCTATCATTGATTCTTGAGGATGTTATGCATGATGAGCTATTTGTGGAGGGGAAGTTAGTGGCTCATGTTGAGCCCATGGTGGAGGAGGATAAGAAGCCATCCTTGGAGTCAACCATTGATGAGGAGCAGTTAGGTGCATCGGTAGCCAGCAAAGTTGTCATGATTTTAAATGGTAGTCCCCTTTAGGCATACAACAATGGGGTTTGAAGCATTATTGGGTCACCTCATCATGTTGTTGAGAGAGAGGTCACATTACCTAGGAAGATTACATGGATTGGCCAGATTAGCGAGATGAGGCGACATGAGTTGCACAAGGTGCAACATTTGTAGGATGGAGGACTTGCTCCATGTATGATTGTTCATGCATTTGATCCGTCTCTCGAGGTTGGATGGTGAGAGATATTGAGTTGGTATTTGGTTGACCTAGCTAGGAGGTTAGATGCATCCATAGCCACAGATCAACAAAGGCTATGGATTGCTAGAGGGGCTCATGAGCCAGACTGTTGTTGGGATCCTGGTGGGATTCTCCATCACATCGTGGACTTAGTAGGTGATGGTAGTAGCTTCATGATGGACTCGGTGTTTAGGTGCACACACCTTTTCATATCCCCTTCAGAGTTCCTGACAACACTAGTGACATGATGGATTGAGAGGGGAGATGGAAGATTTCATGAGTTTTCATGGCATGTTGGGCGTACACAAGGTTGTAGGATGATTAGCCTACTCTGGCAGGAGTCGGTAGGAGGAGTTGGATTGACAGGCCACCAGATAGGGTATTGTTTGGAGACCATTCTCTCTCACTAGTATATTGGAGACAGGAGCTACTGAGGATAATATTAGTAGTGTCATTTATGATAGCATGTGAGGAGTTAGGTTGCTCGGGTCTATCTAGGGAGATGATGAGATATAGCTCACATCATGGAGGGCTTAGTGCTGGATGCGTTGGCACATGCGGGATGGCATATGATACACGGGGGTACGATAGTAGGTAGTGGTGCCCAAGGGTGCACAAAGATATGCCGCATAGTCCATTTTTATGTAGAGAGATGCGACTTGATGCATACAAACCCAATTTTAGACCCTAGCATCTAGTGTTTTATAGAGGTATGCAGTGATGACCAGTGGCCTACACAGGACCATGGAGATGCATGGTTTTTTTATGTAGCATGTTGGTTTGCATTGAGCAACTCACATCATATCGAGTACATGTGGGGAGTGTCAGGTATAGTGACACGGGAAAGATACGATATGGCATGGGATGGTACAATAGTACATGGGGTATTCAGTGGTGTACAAGGATAGGTTGCAGGGTACAGTGTTGGGCCAAGGAGTACAGAGATAATCAGTGGGATGCAGGGGCATATGGCACTACATGCTGGGTTACTAAATTGTCATTATTATTATCACTTTTTAATGCCTATTTCATCCATTTCTACCCTTCTTTATCACGCCATTTATCATAATTTGTCGTATAATTCCATTTTGTAATTATTTATGCTCTTATGGATAAATATTATTTCTTCTCCTTTATCTTTAATAAAATGATGATTATTATGCATGATTTTACCAATTATGGTTTATTAATGGATTTTTTGTAACATCACTCATGATTTTAGCCTCCAAGATATTTTCTGGATTGCAAATTTGATCTCTAGCTCATAATTAAATATTCCAACTCAAATATTCGCTGGAATAAAAAGTGACAGTTTTGCATTGGACGTTTCGGGCAAATGAAAGAGAATCTAGAAAATCCAAAACATGCGTTTTGTCCAGAACGAACTTTGTTAATTTTCCATTGAACAGTTTTCCAAAATTCGGTCTGTATTAACAGAAACGGAAGGTTCTTCGAAGACGATTTTCTCATAATTGTTGTTACGAATGTTTTCCAAATTCTTCTAATTGCAATACCACATTCGACTTATTCCAACCGAATCATGATGGGAAGATATTTCATATATGATATTGTTTATTAATATTATGTATTCAATTCAAAATTGTAATGGAAATCATTTTGTAATCAACTTTGTTGTAACTTCCCTTTTCTCTTTGTGTATTTAAATGAAAACAAAGATCAAAGAGAGGGGATAATTGGAGAGAATTAGAGGATAATTGGGGGGATAATTGGGAGATAATTAGGAGATAGGAGATGGAAAATTATTAGATAGGATGTAGGGGAAGAAATAAGAGATGAGATATGAGAGGATGAACAATTATTGAATTTGAGGCAAAGCTAAGAGCTTCATTATGTTGTAATTATTTATCTCATATGTTTTAATGAAGGAATTTATCCATTGAGTTCTACATCCGTTATTTGTAATCTGATTTGAGTTATTTCTCAAGGAAAAATTGAGTTTTGGGTAGTTGGGCCCGCTACCTTGGACGAGGTGCTGCCTTGAACATCTACAATAGTTTAGTTGTGTGCTTGTTTCTTTGAATTTCAATCGTTGTTCTTTAAAGTAAATTTCCATTTTAATCAAGTAATTTGTTAAGTTGTTGCATTTCCAGATTTGTTATTTCCTACAACTTCTAGATTTCATTTGATTTGTTGCTCTAGATTAGCATTTGAATTCTGTTGAGTACAATAGCTTAAATTTCCAATTCAGCAAGGTATGATTTAATTTAGCAATGATTAAAGTTACGTGATTAGCATAATTTCTTTTCCTGTCATTTACTTTCTTCTTTTTAATTTTAGTTTTATTATTCAAGTCTTACATTTTATTTCTTATTGAATGAGCTTGATAGTATAGAACACAATCATATAGAACCAGTGTTAGCTGTTGGCATTTTTATGCATATATTTTTTTGATTTCCTTGAAATAAAAAGACGATCCTCGGGTTGATAATTAATGTCTAGCTTATTAGTTGTTTTATTGATTTATTAAGCAATTGATTTTACCCAACACTACACATCGAGGTATTGGAGGATTTCCTCCAGTTAGAGTTATAGATGGAGATAATAGGCATACCTTTGGGTGTAGTTCACCCAAGATCGACGAGGACATAGATGAGTGATACTTGATGGTATCCATGGGGACTCACACACTTTTCCCTATTATACGTCACTTACAAGCATAGAGAATTTGGTTGTTGTCCTTTGACACTCTAGACGCGAGCAACGAGGGACAAGGATATCACCCATATTATTGGGATGACACTCAATGCACTACGGGACAGGCATCTGAACACTGGCATTGGGTTAGTGAGCGAGTTGACAACCACATGTTAGGGGATGAGGTGATCATCTACAGGGGTGTCATATCATTCATTACTGAGCCTATGCTTGGGGAGCTAGTCATGAGGAAGACATGTGTCACTCTTTCAACAGGGCATGTCAGGACCATGCATGAGCAGAGGATACCATGTACAACTAAGGTAGTTTTCCAATATGTGTCTAACCTCTAGAAATTGTATTGGCACATTATCGAGAGGGAGGATGGGTCCACATACACTGAGTCGATTGCGAGTATCATATACCCATCTATTGGTTGCCTTCAAGGGGTAGTTATTTGGCACATGTGGCTTCTAGTTGTCATTGATACTATGCTATGATAGGCACATGGCAGTTTAACATGCATCAAATTAGTTCATGATATATGGGGCATATATGTTGGTTTCATGTAGGGGCTAGGGACGAGGCACAATTGGATTCCAACAGTTGTTAGAGCTATGTGGCAATAGATAAGTATGCTAGGGGATCTAGGGATTCATTTGATTGACATGCCACTCCATCTTCTACGGATAAGGACCATAACAGAAGGTGATCTAGCTCACTTTGGGGTTGACACATGGGGGATCATTGAGACCTCCATTGTTTGGTGAGGAAAGCTTCTTCAGTTGCAACTCAGGATCAAGACTAGCGATGGGTGGGTATATATTTACATCATAGGGACACCTAGGTAGGATGAGCTTGGACTTCGTCAATATTTCACCTCCAAGTTTCAGGGGAGGAGGTTGCAGTATACACACAATGGGAAATATATTCGAGTCAGAGTGCCACAACAACAACATGGTGGAGTTTTTATGTGACATGCATGGGACTCATGCATCATAGTACTAGACAACTCAACGACCTATAGAGATGAGCTAGCTACTATAGGGGAAGATCACTTAGATTTTCCATTTGGATTCAGTGACTTGTGATGGTGTGGGGGACTTCATCAACATGGTAGGTTGGCCAACAGGAGGATTTGAGGAGGAGCTCATGCATGAGAGACTTCATTCTCATAGGGATTGGGTTGTATCTTCAGTGGCCCACCATCATTGTGCATGAGATGGGACACTTTGTAGGGAAGCTTCATGAGGATTTGGACAAAGTTTTACATTATCAGGATGCTCTAGTTATTAGCGGTATGTAGAGGGATTATCACACCTATATCTGGTAGGATAATGAGTGGAGTAAGGGGTGCTTCACGTTCATAAGATTGGCTTGGGATCCTGCCATCGAGATACTCCTTCACTACAAGACAGTGTAGAGATCAGGGATGACCTAGTGGCACATTTGTGACCCTGGTATAGTTTGCATTAAGAGTGGGGATCCACAGTCCGAGAGGCACTTGTTCAAGCATTGGTTGAGGAAAAACAAGTTTTGGTGGGGAGGACTATAATATCCCAAATTTTGATATTTAATTTGAGGGGATTAATGGAGTTGATTGGGGAGGTGCTAAGCCTAGCACAATTTTGACATTTGGGCATTGGAGACGTTTTTGGCATATGGGACTTAGGAAAAATGGAAAATTATAGCTCTAGTGGAATGTGGGGGCCACAAGAGAAGGAAATTCAACCCAATGGAGCAATTTTCACTAGTGAGAAGAGAGAGAGAGAGAGAGGAAGGGGTGCAAATTAGTGGAAGGTGAAGACCACCAAGGGACAGAGGGCCAACAACTATAAATAGAACTTGGAGGCCTCTATTTGGTATATGTGATCATTTGACAATTCAGCGTTAGTTCTCTTGAGTTTCTTAGCCAAAATAATCGTTTTGTTTAGCACAAGGAATTTCCAAGTGAGAATTCCACCCTCATGTCGGAGAACGTCGAGTGTCTCCCTAGTGGGGCAATTTTGCGAGCTCAATTCAGAGTTTCTATCGGCCATAATTATAAGTTGTTTCAGCTAGAAGCGGTTCAAATTACTTGTGAAGAGATCAATTACGAAGGAGCGGAACACTAGAGGATTTTGTAGGGGTTTGTCCCCTAATTTAGCAGAAGATTTTGTGGTGATTAGTGAGCCTGAGTTGAGAGAATTCTTGCAGCCCAAATTTTACATTTCTGGAAGTGCATAGGGTCTAGAGGAATAGAGTTTGAGGAGAGATAAGGGTTTGAGATTGGAGGTATTCCTTAGGGGAGAATTTAGCCAAAGTTAGGAGATATTTCCAGTGGTGGATTTAGGCTTAATTCAATAATATCAGTTTTGTGGGGCATTTTCTAGCCAAATTGGGCGATATGCACTTGTTAGGGGTAACCAAAGGTCAGTGGATTCAAGCCAAACCTTTTTTTTTGTGGGTTTATTGAGAGGAGTCTTTGACTAATTTTACAAAAATTTCCTTGCGATATTCGAGCCTGAAATACTAGTCTTATAGTAAGGTGAATTGCTAGTTAGATGGGGAATTTGCACCATTTTGTGGGTTCTACTTTGACTTGGAGATAGGCTAAATCTTTTCTAGGTATTTTCAAGTTTAAGTAGAGGAACTTGCACCTGAAATTTCATAGCATTCTAGGCATTATTTTGAGCAGGACAATTAGTTCCATTCAGTAGTCTGCAATGGAGTTTCTGCTCAAATTCATGTTATAGATTTGGGCCAATTCCAACACTTGATCTTACTCATTCTAACCTGGAGTTTGCATTTCTTGTTGTAGCAAGACCAGGTTCTAGGGATTTCATTCTCTTGTACTTTATTTTCCATGCATAATTAATAAAATGGATCAGGACTATTGCCTAGATTTTGGGGTTTGCTGATTTGTTCTTTTGTTCATATTTTTATTGTTGTATTTTAGTTCATGCATCTATTATTTTATGTAAATTTCAATTTGGAATATTACACACTGCAACTAGACTTGATATCATGTTTACAACAATTTTTGTCTCTAGCTTTATACAATCACTAAATATTTCTCAATGGAAGGTTGCAAAAGGATATTAAGGTATATTACAGGGACCATAAACTTTGGTTTGTTCTACACACATTCTGAAAATTGTTGACTTTTAGGTTATACAAACATCGATTATGTAGGAAGTCTAGATGATCACAAATTGCCTTAGGGTATGTTTTTCACCTTGGAACCAATATGATATCACGAGCATCCAAGAACCAGTCAATCATTTCAATATCTTCTGCAGAGGCAGAATATGTAGCAACAAACTCAACAGCTTGTCATGCAATGTGGTTGAGAATATTATTGACTAACATTTCAAATGTTTAGAAGGAGCCAACTCCTATTTGCTATGACAACAATTCAATAATTTCTTTATCAAAAATCATGTTTTACACAAAAGGAGCAAGCACATTGATACATGTTTTCATTTCATCTCTAAGCTTGTCAATGATGGGGACATAGTACTTACTCTTTGTGGTTCCAAAGATTAGCTTGCAAATATTTTCACAAAGCCATTGGGAAAAAAGTATTTTAATTTCAAAGAGAGCAATTAGGCATTATATGTGCCTCTACTTGTAACAATTGAGATTATGAGGGGATGTTGAGATATTAATCTCACTATCTGCTAGGTGCCATCACATTTGATTCTATTATCTGCTAGGTGTCATAGTCAGTTCAGTTTTACTTTAGTTTTGTCGAGTTTCACTCCAGTTATTTATTGTTGACTTTTCCTATGTATTCTACTTAACTATTTTGAATAATGAGAAGGGTAATCTCTACTTCATGATTTCTCTTCATTGCTTCTCAATTTTCTATTAGATCTTGTACATTTATTTTGAAGCATTACATTGGACTCGCCATAGTGAAAGCACTTGGATGGCGAATGAGCATTGTGACAACCTTTTCTTACACGGTGGCAATGGCTTAGCACCTACGGTTTTATTGCCTTCAAATTCTCTCGTGTAACATAGATTCTACTCGGAAGTCTATTTGGTAATTATGGATTTTTGTTTCCATATGGATTGATAAATTTTAATTTTATGCATTAATTTTTAGGGATTGAAAGTAATGCGATCTTGATTGATTTTCAAGAAGCTGAATTTGTAGAATTTTGGGTTTCTATAGTTTCTTTAGCTAGTTTCATTACAGGCATATTACTAGGCTCTCCAGATTTCTCAATGCAGAGAAGGTAATTGTAATGTAAATAATCTTGAATTCCATGATATCATGTCAAATAAACTGAGCTTCCTAATGGGATTCATTATTGGTATATTCTCTGATAATGACATTCCACAACTCAATACTTTGTTTTATCCCCGAGGATGTGGTCCAATGGTTAGGTGGGGAGGATTGGTCCCCACAGGTCAATCCAAAACATGACTATGTATTCCAGAGAGTTGTTCTAGACATGATTTCTTCAATTGAAAAAAAACTTAACATTCTTGAAATTTTATCAAAAACTAAATGCACATCCCTCATATTGTCCCACATAGAATACATACCTACTACCTTGGCTCCTAGAACTATGTCTTCTTGGAGTCCACCCATGAGCATGTGTGTGTGGACTTTCTTACCATTTGTGAGTGAGTTAATGTGGGTACATGAATTCAAAAGAGCTACACATGCATTTGAATCCAGAGTAATTCCTTTTTCCTCCATGACTTGTAAAACATACAGTGCCTCCTTCAATTTGTCCTCTTTACACAGAGTCAATATAAAACTTGTAGGCAAATACGTGAAGATAACAGTCAACTGAAATATCACAGAAATTGAAATTGAATTTAGAGGGTAGGGTGAGTGTTGTCCCAATATCATATGTGTAGGCTTAGCTCACCTTCTACATATCTCATAATACTAATACTGAGAACCAGTTGTTGGCCAAATTTGTTATGGTGCCCATTATTGTTATCGTTACTATTTTTCCACCTACTATGGATTAGCCCTTGTATTTCCAAATGATTGAACTCAAATAAAACCAAGTATAGAATTTCACACAATTAAAATTGGTTGGAATTGATCTCAATCTATGTTTGACTTGACTCAAATAAAAAGGTATAGAATTTCTTACTCTGGAAATTGCAACTGATTTCAATTTTCTCTCCCCTTAGTGCATTTGTAACTTGCCTAATATAAAAAAATATGCTAGCCATATTAGTTTCTTTCTATTAAAATATATATGTTTTTTATTTTTTTGGTTTATATAATGTACTAGTACAATTTTCAGCAAAAAAATGCTTCCATGATGGCTTACATATTGACAAAAGATCTTCCACAAATATTAAAGAGGACAAAATATAGGCATAGAAACAAAAAATCATCATAGACAAGCTATAACTCACAACAAGCATCAAAATTACATACAATAAAAGTCTTATCAAAAGGAATTTTGCCAACATGATAACATCTTGTCGAAACAGACAAATAATGGAACAAGAGCTAGGGAAGGGGAATAGAGCCCTCATCTCGGATGATGTTGTACTCCAAGTGAATGTAGTGAAAATTTCCAGCATCGTTCAATAATCCTTTCTTAGATAAAGAGTTTGCAACCACATTAAATTCTCGATAGATGTGTTGGAGAGTGATCAACGAGAAAGATCACATGAGAAGTTGTATCTGGGATATCTAAACAGTGAGGTGAGAGGGATTAAAGTTTGTATTGGCTGGCACCCGATCAATAAGGACTAGTGAATACCCATAGACATATAATGTATTAATCGATATTCTTCTGGAAACCTAGAGAAGTCCCCAAAGGACTAGGACTTTTTCCCTCGTATTAGTACCAGAGCCTCCATTCCAATAAATCTTATAATGTTGACAATGATCCACCCTTAGACAGAATTTACATCCACAACTCTCTAAGAAACACCATCTAAAAACCCATCCAGATATATTATGGGATGAGGACAGACCCTGTGTGATGGATCCTTGACTTTTTGAGAGGGGATGTTTATAGATTCCAACCATGATAATATGTTGTGAACAATTTTATGTATGTTAATATGCAACCCTTCAAAAATATGTCCATTTTGGGCTCTCCAAATTTCCCAGAAAATATAGAGAGGTGTCTCCTGAAATTATCCTCCATGCTCGATCCACCATCGAATACATTGGTCAATATTCAGAAATGTCCTACAAGGAATGTTCAGGGAGTGTAATATATTGTTCCAGACTAATATAAGAGTGAGTCATTCCAGAAAAATATGAACATTAGTCTCATTTGAATCAAATCATAGAGGGCATCTCCCAAGCCTGCTAAAGCCCCTCTTACATAAATTTTCCCAAATAAGATTTTTGTTTTGCCAGACTAGCCACACATATGGGATAATATTAATAGGAGCATCTAATTTCCAGACTTTGTAGAACTAGAAAGGATGATTAAGAGCTAGAATAGAGCATATAAGATACATGTATGTGTCCACAACCTTCACCATGTTTGACCGCATCTTTCCAGCCCAAGTGATATGGTCCCCTCTCTCAGTTCTATAGATTCTGAAACTTCTGAGAGTTTGTGTGTAAGCCTCCCATTCAACAACTCGGATACCTTCCAGACCAACCTCCCAATTTCCAGAGTGGAAAAATGACATACCAACGAGAAATAGCCTAATCCAAATGAAAAATGCCTCTAAAATGTAATCTCCTCAAAGTATCCTCAGACAATGAATGTGCATCCTCCACACCCTGAATACTATTAAAGCTAATAATAATATGATTCCCTTCACCAAAAGACCAAATAATAATCTGAAGAAAAAAGTCTTTTTCTTTTCTGAAGCAATTTCAAATGTAAGATCCAGATTTGATCCCAATATACCCAATTTTGATCCAATCCTCAACCTCTTTGTTACAAAGATATTTGGCGATAATGATATTGGTCGTGCCATAGAGATTTGATAATAAGAGCCAATCCAAAAATTCTAACATATAAAATTCCCCAACCCCAAAATTCCTTTGGAATGGAGATATTGTCCCATTTAATGAGATGAAATTTCTGTTTTGTGTCTGATCCCAACCATATGAAATGCACCATGAAACTTTTGATTTTATTAATGGATGAAGGGAGGATATAAAAATGTGCCCAATACACTGCCAACTACTTTAGCATAGCCTATGGTAAAATGTATCTACCACCAAGGGTCAGCCAACAGTGATCCCACCCATTGATCTTATTGCAGGATTTATCTAGAAGCCATAGCTAATCTGCACACCTATAGTTGTTCGAATTGAGTGTAAAACAAAGGTAAGTGAAACCATCACATAAGGGTCGAGAGTGATAATAAAAAATCCCAATGATGCTATTAATCTCATATTGTTCTCCAAATGAGTGCAAAATGAGGGGTTTTTCCTCATTCGCCATCATCCTTGAGGCCTCTCCAAAACGTTTCACAATATTGTGAAGCAACATCCATTGAGTCATGGACAACAATCCAAAAGTGAGGATGTCATCCACAAAAAACCTGTGGGTGATATCACTACCATTGCCCAACTAGATACCACTGAAAAGGCCCACTGCCCGAGCCACATTAGTCTTGAGACTGAGGCTATCCATCACCAGGATAAATAATAAGGGTGAAAGGGAACAACCCTGCCCCAACCCCCTTTGGGCTTTGAAAAAATTGGAAGGGTATCCATTGAACAATACAACAAAGTGAAAATTTGACACATAGGCCATAATCCATTCAATATTATTAATATTGAGTCCAATCTTCATTAGGATGAGGCACAAGAAAGCCCAATCAACACAATCATAAGCCTTCTTAAGGTCCACTTTCATAACCAAGACCAACAACTTCATTGATTTAATAGAATGAATAGTTTCTTGAGTTGTGGCCACAACATTGTGGGTCAATCAATTTTTCAAGAAATCGAATTGTTCCCTAGATAGATCTCCACAATAATTTTGAATAGATCTTGTATGAGATATTACAAAGAGAGATGGGTCAAAAATCAAGAAAGGTAGTGGATACCAAAATTTTCAGAATCAAGGAAATAAAGGAGGAATTAATGGTTCCAGAGATACTCAATTCGTCAACTAAGCTCACCAGGTCCATACCCGTGAAGTAAAAAAAATGTAGGAAAAAGTCCACAGTCCAGCCATCTAGGCCTAGACATTTGTCTTTAGCAAAGGACTTCAGCACTGGAAGTACTTCATCAATAGTGATGGGCCAGTAGAGTGCTTCATTGTATTCCTCTTTGAACATGAGGGGATAATCCATTGTACCCTATATTTTATCATCAATGTTGACTCTATGATGAGCTTGTAAGTAAGTCTCAAAATAATGAACAGATTCCTTTTGAATATCCTCTGTAGTTTATACAAATTCCTGATTCCTTTCTCGAATCTTCCATATAGTGTTAACATTATTATTGGGATTAACATATTTTTGAAAATATTTAGTGTTCCTGCAACACTCCCAAAGTCAGAGCACTCTACTCTTTAATCTTCAAGTAGTCTCTTGTATTTGGAGGATCTATCTTTGGGATTAACATATTTATTAAAATATTTAGTGTTCCTGTCACACTCCCAAAGTCAAAGCACTCTACTCTTTAATCTTCAAGTAGTCTCTTGTATTTGGTTGATATATCTCTTCCTGTTTTCTAGAACCTTGAGCCTATCCCACATGTGATCCAAATGGGCACCGTGATCCATAGTGTGGATTAGTTATGCTATATCTTAAATGATAGCCTTTAATTCTAGGGAAAGAGTCCTCTCTCTTTTTTTCCCATGTTTTGACTTGGCTCTTTAGAGTTTGTAGTTTTTTCGAGAAGTAGCTCATAGGGGAAAGATCATTATGAACCAACCCATTCAACTCCTCATCCTCCAGCCTTTTTCTATTAAAATTAAAATGGATGCCCAAATGAAAATGATCTGTATGCCATTGAAGTACATTAGGAGAATGATCTGAAATATAGGTCCTCACAACCCATGATATCATATTTCCCAAACTCTCCATAAGGTTCTCGTGTACCAAGAACTGATCCAGTCTTTTTCCAATATGTTCTTCACCCAACCTACCATTGTGCCAAGTAGGGGAGAGTGAGAGAGGTTGAATATCCAATAGATGATTCGATTCAAAAAGGAACTATAGATGATCAACCATTATATCTCTTCTGCATTTGACCCCCCAACATTCCTCCTTAGACAGCGTAGCATTGTAATCTTTGGCCATAATCAATGATCCAATCTTAAGAATATCACTATCTTCCATATGCTTCCAAAAGGTAGCCTTATCTTTATATGGAGCATATAAATTAAGAAAACGTGTCCTCCCTGGGACATCTCGAATATGCCCAGTCAACATAATACTCGCAAAAAAGTTATATGCACACAGAGTGGCCCATCTGGGATCCCAGCGTGTCAACATGGCTCCCAAAAGTCCACATGAAACAATGACAATCATGTACCAATTAGGAATTTTTTTGTGGAAGTAAGAGTAAACCTTATCAAAAACAACCATGGTCTCTTAAAACAAAATGAAGAAAGGGTGGATCGAGCCAAAACGATGTTTGAGGGATAATAGTTTAGAGTAGTCCCCCAAGCCACGCTTATTCAGTGAGAGGCAATTCATCATGAAGTCAGAAGTACGAGAAAGTCTGCTCCAAGGGCCTGGGAGTATACAACAACAATGGGAATATGACGAAGTTCAGCAGTATACAAGAAATGTAGTGATTTAGCTGATGAACTAGGTTTTAGATGACAAGAAACCCTCCTGCACTTTCTGTGAATTGTGATGTTGCGAGAAAATTTGGGGTTGATTAGTAGGGGGGGAGTGTATGATGATCCTTTGTGTGTGGGGGATGTCATCGGGTCCATGGCCGAATTGACCCTAAGAAAATCAGTGTCACTACTAACAAATTTGTGAGGGGAATAATCCAAGGTCGGGCTTGAAGGGGTGGCGGGAGACGGGATATGGAGCGAAGAGAGTGAGGATTCAACAAGAGGAGGGTTACTATGTACAGGGGCTATGACAGGGTGGCATGGGATCGAAATTGTATTTGAGGTATGAGGGATCATATGCAAAGACAAAGCACCTCGAGGAGGAGGATGTGGAGTAGGAGGGGGGGGAGAAACCCGTGGAGAGGGGAGTGGAATAGGGTGGAGGGGGGTGTAACAGAAAATGGAAATACAAAACTCACCATCGATCCAAGTGAGGGAACCTCAACCTCTCGAGGGGACGATATAGGAGCAAGAGAAAGGTGGGGCGTGATGGAAGGAAAAGAAGTAGAAATATCGAAATTCAAAGGAGAATTTTCAGAGGAAAATTAGTACCTTTTTTCAATAGAGGATCATAATTGTCAACAGGTTCATGTCCATGTCTTAGACCACCCATTCACTAATAAACATCGTCATGAGAATGTGTTAGAGGACACTTCCCCGGAAAATGTCATGTGTGGTGACAGAGGAGGCAGCAAAACGGTATGCACCAGTAGTTGAGATATTGTTTATGCACAACATGTCCCCAAGCCAAATCAATTTGTCCCAAAAGACCTCCAGAGAAACCCAATTCCACCAATATCGAAGCCACTTGTTTTTTGTTGGACCCCATGAATTTTGGATCCACATAGATAAAACAACCGATAACATTCCCAATCTAAGACAAAACTCTGCACATTTAATATTCCAAGCGAAATTCATGGAGTTTTACCAATAAAAAATTGTTCTTTCGCGTATCACGCAGTTGATTGAAACCCATATACTAGTTGTGCAAAAGTAATAAAGTTCACCACTATACCCAATGAATCTTCTTAATCTATTCTAGATCATCTTGGTGCGGAAAATGAAAACTATGCCAAGAATTCATAAGTATACTCTTTTTCGATAGATAAACTAAAATAGGCGCCCACTTATTTTGAACCCACTTTTGCATATCTTTTTTCGGGAAGTCTGCAAAAGACCTTCTACCTACTAGCGTCGTCTTCTGTGAGCGGCTAACTTGATCTCACATAACATCGTAGCTGAATCTTTGTAGTTTTTTCTCAAGAGATGGATGGATAGTATTACTGCGGGCCTACCTCCTGGTCTTGTGCTCATCGATGAGATATGAAGGGATAGAATTCTTAAGCACCACATGTGAACAGCCTTTCCAACATGCAATGGAAGATAGGATAGTCAAACAATTTGGTGGAATATGAGTCGTTGTGGTGTGTCTATCAAGGAGGTGTGCACTTTCAACATCCAGAGTGGCTTGGATGAAAGCCTCATGTGAGGAAATATCAACATCTAGAGCAGCAATAAAATCAACCATGTGGGCCATGTCTGAAAGGACAAAGTTCAAGTGGCTTCCAAATTAGTATAAAAATCTAGGGTGGGGATCAGACAAGCATCAAGACCCAGAAAAGGGGAGTAGCCCATTATAAGAAAGGAAAAGAATATGTAAGGTGTGACATGTAATAATGCCACACGGGGAAGACCATAAAGAAAAGTTCAGAGTCCATTGTCCAAGATAGTTCACCCAACTATCCATAGAAAAGGGTGCATGCCAGACATAAATGAATAAAAGCCCCACCGAGAGAAGTAAACATGGGAATTAAGCCACCACTTCCAAAAATAGACAAAGTGGAAAAGGGAAAAAGTCAAAGAATAAAGAATGTTATAAATGGAAATATACGTGCATGCACCATGAAGGATATATCAGTGTAGAAATCCCAACCTACCTAGGACGATAGAATATTATAATCAGAGACATCGCCAAATGGAAGGATAGTGTATCGATCAGAATTAAAATACATCAACTCAATGAAGACTCCTAATGAGCTCCAACATATCCAACACCCTTGAGACATAGTGGAGTCAAATCACCTAGAAATGAAATAAAAAAGAAATATCTGGCAATCAAAGAGCGCACGACGTGCCAACAAGATTTCAAAAGCTGCCATGAAAATGAAATATGTGGGGAAGGCATCGACAAGGAATTCTGCCATGAAAATGAAATATGTGGGGAAGGCATCGACAAGGAATTCTGCCACCCCAGAGACACTGAGCACCATAATTGTAGAAAACCCTAACTAGTAATGTGGAGAACTAAAAATGCATAGAGAAGCTCCATCAGATACCAATACTTGGGGAATCTAAGACCTAGATAGAGACGTTAACAATGACAGTCGAATGAAATAGACCATCGAAATCCTGGGACACGATAAACTAAGGGCAAGACACCTACGTCCCATAAGTTTTGTCTGATCTTGTTGTACCCCAGCCTCCATTAGAGGAAATTTCAACCTAAAAGTTCCCTCCCAAGAAAAAATAATAAAATAAGAGTTATAAATTTTGGAGGGAAAAGGAGAAAACTACTTTTTAAATTGTATTTTTTATTTATCTCCTTATAGGTTTATGAAAATTTCAAGTGTAGACACGCATTGGATGTGGAATCAAATTCCACATCCAACGAGTATCCATTATGCATATTTTTTAGAAGACCCACATTGATACAAATTGTAGATACATTAAAAAGGCATGTTCAATGTAGGTCTTCTCAAAAGCATACATAATGGGTACTTGTTGGATGTAGAATTTAATTATGCATCCAACGAGTGTCTACACTTGAAATTTGAGTAAACCTATAAGGAGATATGCTAAAAATACAATTAATAAAAGTAGTTTTTCTTCTTTTCCCTCCAAAACATTTACATGTACCTCTTTTTAATTTAATTTATTTTGATTGGTTAACATATTATGACATGGAAATTACATGAAAATTTCATGGCCACTTTTAGGCTCAAATTTCCTCTAATGAATATCAATTTCCTCTATAATAACATTACGAATGCCTTTCCAGACAAACATGAGGCCTCCTCCATAGTGACCACAAGTTTTCTACAACAATCAAATAGAGGATATAATTAAATGCAAAAAGAAGTAGTAGAATAATATGTAAAATCTTTGGCAGTAGGGTAGGGAGCATTCCAGAGAAAGCTATGAAATGACACATCCTAACAAAAGAAGTCAAGATGAACAAAGCAATAGAACCTCAAACCAAATGGAGAGTAAGCCTCATTAGCATATGCCTCCAAACACAAAACCTACATACCCTCCAGATAAGAGATAGGCCCAAAAAATACTAACACCCACAAACCATGTTAAAACTCCCTATATTAGTCTGCCCCTGAACTTCTACTGGGTTGATATGGCAATATAGATCTCCATGTAGGGTTCTAGCAATTTAATTTCTTGTTTAATTTTGGGTTGAATCTATCATTGATCAAGACAACTAAACCTTATAATGTGTAACTTTGAAAAATAAATTTATTTTTCAATCTTATTTAAAAAAATAAATTTCAAACATTTTATTTGACCATAATTTGAAAGTTTTATTTAACCTTTACATAATACAATGCCATGTGATAACTACCTTACATATTTATGCCATAATTTATGGATATGGTTGCAACAAATCCTTGAAAATAATTCATAATCATGTAAACAATATATTTATGACCAATGTGGTATCTCCTAGTAGAAGAGATACTTGTTTTCGAATTTTCTGGATTTTCTTGAAGTTGTTTTGTAATTGGATGTAAAGTAATATTTTGTACTTGGAGAAATTTCTTCATCAATAACATCCAACAATTAGTACAAAACTTGAAATCCAAGTTCACAATCCATCTATATCTAAAATTATTACAATTACATTCAATGGTAGGATAACTAAGCAAATCTTTATAAAAATATTTCATTTCTAACATCAAATAAGCATAAAAGCACAAAAACAATAAATAATAAATGCATTAAAATCTATTACATTTTTTTTGCCTAAATGCAATTATCTTATTGTTGCAAGATGGGATATATGCAATTTTAGTTCTTTATTGTTTTTTACTTCAATTTATTATTTTTTTCCAAGAGGAAAAGAACACACCATCTATTATTAAAAATAGGAGATAGTTACACATGCATGCATCTTAAGTCACAATTTTTTATTACAGCGCAGAAGGAGTGAATAGAAATATTAGATATTGTTCATCACTAAATACCTAAGGAAAAAGGGAACCCAAAGAAACTAACATAACACATCACTTTAAAAAAATTTATTTCTAAAAGACTGAAATAGATTAACTGATCAATTTCAAGAGAAAACAAAACAAGGCAAAAAAGACAAAAAATAAACCTACTCATGAGAGTCGATTGGTAAGATGAACGTCCCTGATGATTTAGGAAAAACTGCTCTAGAGAGGAATATAGCAAACAAAATTGTCGGTTGGAATCAACAACATGTCCACCCGAAATGAAAAAATGTTGGAGCATAGGAAGCAACATATCAACAGAGGCTCCCCCATCAAGCCAAAATATGCTTAGATCACATAAGGCTAGAATCAAAACCCAAATTGAAAGTAGCGAAATGGAGCATGGAGAAATGAATTAGAAGGAAATTTGGCCTAAGCACAGAAGAGTATCTAAATCAAATTCCTAAATGTGAATTGACCTTCAGGCTGGAAAGCATCAACGTTTATACAAAACATCGACTTATATTTTTTCTCACAAAACATGTGGGAGAAAGAGATCTGATGGAAGGACAAAGACTAATTTTTTGTTGCCAGTTAAAGAGGGCTATAGTCTGAAGATTGTTATGATCATTAAACCAATCGATAATTACCTTAGAGTCCATGTAACACCTTCCTCCCACATCTAGCCAAGTAACCGACCAATCGGGGTAAACATGGGACGAGGGGATACTATGATTGGATTCAACCTCCCATGTGACCTTAAGGAAATGGAATCGACAGAAGCACAACATACTGACCTTCCACATCAACTATAGGACTCCTAGGAACCATTCCAACTACTCAGGTAGCTAGCCCTTGGATCCCACTGAAGTTTTTGACCACTTGACCTCGTGATGCTCTCATGTTATAGGTAGGTCAATGTCCAAGAGGCTCTAGACACTCTCATGACAAGGCATGCCAGCATCCAGGGACTATTTTTCTTAGTGTTGTGCCAACGTCCCCAGTATTTGAGCCACGTTTTTAGGCCCAGAGCCCAGGTCACTACCCAAAATTGAATGACACCTTTAGAACAATAAGATAATAGGGAAACAATGATGCAAAAGTAAATACTTGAACAAGCCCTTGACTAGACCTCTACTAGCCATGAAAAGCATTTCATCAAACATATCACAAATATGTGATCTACAAGTGTAAACAATATATTTAATCATATGGATCTCATACTTATCTAAGAATAATTAAGAACCATTGTTCCCTCATATCATTTGCTACATTATCATCTATGAGGTCATAGATACATTATCCACTCATTTACAAGTAAAAACATGATGAAAGTAATACATAGCCACTGTCATAAAACATATACATAACCAACATAATAGAAATAGAAATACCAATGAAATCATAGCCATATGATCCACATATAAACTAGTATAATACTCATAGAAATACAAGAATAAATAACCTCATATTGATGATGCAAAATCCAAACCCAGGATGTGAACACCACGTTCCTCCCAACCATAGAATGGCTTAGACAAACCTCTCTTCAACCATTCACCCTTGTGCCATATTCCAAGCATGAATGTGGGACTCAAACCAAAATAACCAACCAGGTCATCCGAGGCTAAACCACCTCACCCTCATCAATAAAAACCGGGCTTTACTGTAATACATCCCAGATCACTAGGCCAACGCAGTGAACATGTAATAACATGCTCTACCATGATCTCTACCTGATCACTAGGCCAAACAAGCATGGATCCCACTGGATTTCTCCACCTACATTGTGGCAAATTTTCATATCTCCTAGTCTCTTAGGATTTACCACAATCCACATCAAGTCAATCAGCCATAAACTGAGAACCACTCTCCAAGCTTTATTGCATATCGGAACCTGGGATTACTAAGCCCAACAGAGAGAAAACCACCTCTTGGCTTTACTGTATATCCTACCATTCACTGGTAAGGATTCCTAGGCCCACCGAGGCAATACAAAATACGGCTTTACTGCAATCCATAATCTAGTTCAAGGGTTACTAGGCCATGTATTCTATCAATCAGAGGTCCACCTCACTCAGATTTGAATCCATTCGAAAATCCAACTCAACCAGAACATTAGAACCCCATGACACCATGGCTATCCAAAAATGGCAAGTCTAGGCTGAAAACACTATCACACCTCGCAAAACCCATGCCATAACAACAAAGAACCATATACAATACTATGCATGCCAAATATAGCAAGGAAAATACACATGAAAATAAGTACCTACAAATAATCCTATTGTAGATGCATGATCTTGCTCTTCCTTGCTTGATGTTTGTTTCCTCTTGCCTTCTTTGCCTTTCTTGATCCAATGCCAAAATGCTTTGAGAAAACTCTAAGTGTCTAAGAGTGAGAGAGAGAGAGAGAATAATGAGAGAGCTCCAAAACTGAACTGACAAAAGGTTACAAATTGATCCTGAAAATCCTTTTTATCAATTAGGCTTCTATTTTCTTCATTTCCCATTATTTTCCTTCAATTTCCTCCTCACATGCAACTTGTGACATTTCACCTTCCCTTTCTTCTAATTTCCATTATTTTCATAAAAAAATGTGCCAAAAATGTCATTTTTCCTTTCCAAAGCCTTAGCCATTGCCTTTGCCAATTTCCTTAGCCATAATAAACCAACGAACACCCAGACTAGGATGTTTTTCCCAACATCCAGCTTGGAATAAGTGTCCCATCAACCATGGTTATTTTTTTTGCCTTGTTTTTTTTTTTACTTTTATTACATGGAATTTTCACCAGGGTTGTTATAGAACCCTCAGCAAAACCATTGTAAAAAAAATCACACTACCCATGGAGCTTTATAACATAGCTCGATGTAGTATTTACAGTTATTACCATGCTAAGAAGCATACCAACATGACAACATAACAAGCATAACATCACCCCTGTGAGCATCACCCGATGCAATGAGTGCGAAGTGAACTATTCAAATATCATGAGAAATTAATCAGTTACGACTACCTCTCATGGAAATGGTCATACGATTGAATGACTTACTTAACGCAGTTGAACTAATATAATGCACTGCGTAATCCCCCATACTTAAATTCAAAAAGAGTCAAGGGATCTCTACTTGAATGGTTCATGAGGCACAATACTTGCTAAGGTTTTGCAAATGGGGTAGCAAGCTAAGTGGGCTTGATTGTGGGAAAAACTCCACAGTTAAGCGCGCTTGAGCCAGAGGAGTTCTGGGATGGGTGACCTCCTGGGAAGTCCTGGTTACCGGGTGCAAGCCCCGGAAGTGATGATTGATGCTATGTGATTCGTTCTCCACATTTCACTAGTTTCAATCCCACTTCTTCACCCCTGTGAGCATCACCCGATGCAATGAGTGCTAAGTGAACTATTCAAAAATCATGAGAAATTAGTCAGTTACGACTACCTCTCATGGAAATGGTCATACGTTGAATGACTTACTTAACGCAGTTGAATCCCAAAATGATATAATATAATGCACTGCGTAAACCCCCATACTTAAATTCAAAAAGAGTCAAGGGATCTCTACTTGAATGGTTCATGAGGCACAATACTTGCTAAGGTTTTGCAAATGGGGTAGCAAGCTAAGTGGGCTTGATTGTGGGGAAAAACTCCACAGTTAAGCGCGCTTGAGCCAGAGGAGTTCTGGGATGGGTGACCTCCTGGGAAGTCCTGGTTACCGGGTGCAAGCCCCGGAAGTGATGATTGATGCTATGTGATTCGTTCTCCACATTTCACTAGTTTCAATCCCACTTCTTCACCCCTGTGAGCATCACCCGATGCAATGAGTGCTAAGTGAACTATTCAAAAATCATGAGGAATTAGTCAATTACGACTACCTCTCATGGAAATGGTCATACGTTTGAATGACTTACTTAACGCAGTTGAATCCCAAAAATGATATCTAATATAATGCACTGCATAATCCCCCATACTTAAAAGCATAACATCATAATGACATGACACCCATACTGCTTATTGGAGCTTTATAACATAGCTCATAGCGATATTTACATCCATATACATATGTACATATACCGAAACATATACGAAACATTTAAGAAAACATATACCAATGACATATACCAAAACTGCTTTGCCTCAATTGGAAAGCAAGGAAGGATACATAGATCATGTTTGATCCGCCATATTTCATGTAGCTTCATGGGGCCCAAAGTTCTTCCACTACACTTTAACCTCCTCGATTGCTTAGCTCCGGAGCATGAGCACCTTTTTCTACAATATACACTAAGGCTTCAGCTGGAATTTTCCATTTGGCTCCACCTACAGTACAGACCAGTCAATCACATGATCAACATATTTAACATACCTCTTAAGAAATGACACATGGAAAACATCATGAACTTTCATTTTCGGAGGTAATGCAAGTCAATAGGCTACTGAGCCAATCCTCTTAATAATACTAAAGGGTCCACAAAATTGTGATGCCATCTTGGCACATGATCCAATCCATAAAAAAATCTTCTTTGGTTTGATGCACAAGCACACTTGTTCCCCAACCTGGAAATCATTGAAAAACCTGTTCTGATCTACATAGGTCTTCTGCCTATCTTGTGTTTCCTTTATATTCTTCTTTATAACCTACATTTCCTCTGCCATGTCCGCCAACATGTCTAGTCCAATAAACATCCTGCTAACTCGATCGCTCTAACTTATGGGTGTATTGCAACTATGCCCATACAATGCCTCAAGCGATATCACATTCAAATATTTTTGATACCCATTATTATAAGAGAAGTCTACCAATAGAAGATACTGTTCCCACTTTCAATGTTGATGCATCACATACATCCTCAACATGTCCTCCAATATCTTGTTGACATAAAATCTACCTTGGTTCTATGAAGGTACAAACAATCCATGCCCAACAACATACTATATGATCCCAATGGTAATACATTCAAATGTGTTGTGGTAGGCATACCTTTAAAATCAATTGCACAAGCTCTTACCTAATGATGAACTCACTTCTTTGTACATGTAGCCAACTACACTAACCAAGATTTTGTATGCAATTCCTTACTCAAACCACACTTATCCACCAACTCAGGACTAACATAGCTATAATTATATCTAGGGTCAATCAAAATAGAAATAACTTGATCACAAAACTTATCATCCATCTCAATGACAAATTCATGTTGGTATGCATGTTTGTTATCTAATGTGGCATAAATAGGAGGAACACTTTGACCAACATCCCCCACAGTCTATGCCTTCTGCGCACTATATATCTGAGGCCTACCACCCTAATTATGTGGACAATATATCTTAAGGTGCTCATTTCCCCATGTCCAACACTGTAACCGACCAATATCCTCACTTTTATGTTGTTGTTGTTGTGACCCATGTCCCTGTCTAGCTACAATGGACCTCTTTTGTGGTGCCAAATTTTCTTTCTCATCTGCATTATGAGGCCTTGTTCTTTTCAGCTGCCAATTACCTTTACCTTTGTTTTTTCCTTTCCAAGCTTGTTGAGATTCATTCTTACACTTTGACTATTCATAGCAATGTTTCAACTTCCCAATATCTTTCTCAAGTGACCGAGGCTCATCATACTGAGTCTGATCTCTAAATGCTAATGGAAAACCACTAACAAATCACTGAACTTTAGCCTTCTCATCTTTAAGATACGGTACATACCCCAATAGCTCCAGAAACTTGGTCGTGTATTGTTCATCTATCATTGATCCCATATTTAGCTCATAAAATTGTTGGGCCTTACTGTCATAGTACCTTTCTGAAAAGTAACTCTTCTTGAAAAGACTCTTCAACTCGTTCCAACTCAAGTCATTAGTCATGATGTCTCTAACCCGCTTCACATCTTCCCACCAGATGTATGCTTTACCTCACAGGCTGAAGATAGCTACTCTGGCCTTCATATTATCTATGTAATTATACAATTCAAAGAACTTCTTCATCCCAAGTATCCAAGCCTCTACATATTCCAACTTCTTCACATATCCATCAAAAGTAGGTGACTTTTCTTTCTTAAACCCATATGGAAAGTATCCTCTATCAATCCTCCTGTAAGGATGATAACGATGACGATCATGATGCCTGTCAGAACCATAAATAGAATAATACTTGTATCCATCACCTAGCCTATCTGGAGTATCCAACAACCTTCCATCTCTAATAGTGTCATCTCTATGCAACCTGCGACCACCATGAGACCTACTGACATATGCCCTATTAGTTTTTTCCTCATGTCCATGGTTGATCTGAAGTGGCCCTTGTCACTGCAATTCTGACAAACTCTAAATAAGTATTGCATTAAACTCTACTTGTTTCTCTTGTGTATGTATGATCCTATCATTGTTTGCCTTACAACTCCTTATTTCTTCCTTCAAGCTTCTTAAAGTGTCTACCAATTTAGAAGAGTGCCCAACACCATGTTGCTCATCTAACTCATAAGGGGAGTCTTTGTAGTCTACCATCTTTCTAGTCATTTTGATCATTTCCCTGCAAAACAAATCACAATAAACCAACATACCTTAGAAGAATTTGGGGAGGATATCTCATCTACAAGATCATCAAATCAATATGATACAAGTATAACATAATCATAACAACATATGATACATAGTCACATAACCATGTAACCATCACTCTAGGTAGAGTCCATTCATCAATGCATGACCATATCAACTACACATACGATGACCTTATGCATGACAACGACAACCATACTAACATACACTGACAATATGCAAGCATAACAACATGTAACCAATCATACACTCATGGCGACATACTTCATAACAACAACATCCTCTTTCACATGGTGACATCACTACAACCATGATTGACACCATGCATATGCAACAAGCACATAGACCAATATGATTAACACACGTGCAAATGACATGAATGCATGACCAACACACTTCCCATCCAGTCCGAGGGGTGAACCATGCTCTGATACCACTCTGTAACACCCTCCTCCCACGTCTACCCAAGTAACTGACCAACTGGGGTAAACATGTGACGAGAGGCTACTATGATTGGATTCAACCTCCCATGTGACCTTAAGGAAATGAAATCGATGGAAACAAAAAACAAACCTTCCACATCAACTGTAGGACTCTTAGTGTAGGTTTTAACCCTGCATAGAAATTACCTGCATACGAATTATAAAAACATAAAATAAACAATGACGAGAGGATAAAACTTAAAACAAATATACACATATATTTTTCCGTGGATCCCAAAACCGAGACTACCAGATTGAATTTTTATTATGTTCCTTTCAATGTTACAATACATATATCTACATGCCGAAGCATCCACTAACCCTGGATTAGAACATAACTATAGTTCCCTTGAATATATCTACAAAATACCATGGACAATAAACTATCATGCCCAAAACCAAGTGCGAATATATGCACAAAACCATAGGTAGGTTTGCCCACCCAATATAAGGGGAAAATTCCTAGGGCACTGCCCCAAACCTCGTGGCGGGGCTACCACCTCCCCCCCCCCCACGTGTGGGGTAGTCGTGGAAAGAATATAACACAAACCAACATTCTCCCACTTGTTGTTTTCTTTAGATAGGGGGCAACAAGAGAGCTTAGTCATTGATCTAGCCCTGCAACACCCATTATTTCTCTACACCAAGAGAACTTCTCAGTGCTCGCAGACTTTGTCAACACATTTTCAATATTATTCAAAGTGTCCACCTTTACCAGAAACACCTTTTTGTCATCAACCATATCCCTCACAAAGTGATACTGAACATCAATGTGTTTTTCCTTTGAATGATAAGCAGAGTTCTTTACCAAGAAAATTGTACTTTGGTTGTCACCATCTATCCTTATAACTCGTTGTACCAACCCCATACTTGAACACAATCTCTGCAACCAAACTGCTTCCTTGCTTGCATGAGTGGTTGCCATGTCTCCTGCCTTTGTAGTTAAAAGTGCAACTAGAGACTGTCTCTTACTCATCCAACTAACTACACCTCCAAATAGGTTAAACACATACCCACTTGTATATCTTCTCTAATTTAGATCTCCATCTCAATCTACATCAACAAAGCCACGGATGTCCAAAACTTTGTCCAATCCTAGTCTTCCTTCATAGCACAAACCATAATCACTAATTCCACACAAATACCTGAAAACCCGCTTCACTGTTGTCTAATGCTCATTCCCTGGTTTTGACATAAACCTGTTGAATACTCCCACTTCATGTGCAACATTTGGTCTAGTATAGACCATTACAAACATTAGGCTACCAACTGCACTTGCATAAGGAACACGAGACATGTCCTCTTCCTCTTCTTGTGTCTTGGGACATTGTTCAGTAAGTAACTTTATAGCTATAGGAATAGGAACCTTCACTGTTTACTATCCTTCATATTAAACCTATGCAATATTGTCTCAACATACTTCTCTAGATTAACCTGAGCTTCCTCTTTTCTCGATCTCATTTAGTTTCCATGCTCAAAATATAGTATGCAGCACCAAGATATTTCATGTTAAATTTGGAGGATAATTTGGTCTTCAAATCCTAGATAATTTCTTTGTCATTTCCAACCAGCAACATATCATCCACATATAAGACCAGATAAATGATATGGTCACTAGTTAATTTAAAATACACACAATGATATGCTTTGCTTCTGGTGAAGTCAAGTCCCTATATAAATGTATCAAATTTCTAATACCACATCCTTGGTGACTATTTTAACCCATACAAATACTTTTTTAACTTGCATACTAGTTCTTTCTTACCCTTCACCATAAAGCCTTCATGTTGTTTCATGTGTATCTCTTCTTCTAGAACACTGTGAAGAAATGTTGTCTTCACATCCATCTGTTCTACCTAAAATCCAAAAGCAGCAGCAACTGATAAAAGTAATATAATAGAAGCTACCTTGGCAACAGAATAAAAAATATCACCAAAATAAATTCCCAACACCTTGGAATGACCTTTTGTTACCATCCAAACTTTGTATTTATCCACATTTCCTTCTGCATTCATATTCTTCTTAAACACCCATTTGTTGTCAATGGGTTTCCTTCTAGTCGACAACTCCACCAAATCCCAAACCTCATTTTTATGTAAAGATATCATTTCATCAACCGTGGCCTCTTTCCATAGTTTGTCATACTCCTTCATAGTTATGGGATCATCATCAGTAATAGATAAAGAAAATTTTGAACAGAAAGCAAATGGACTATACCTTTATGGCTAGCCTTCTTTCTTGAATTGATCTTCTCACAGCTGAAGTTTGTCGCTCTTCATCTTCTAATTCCTCTTCTGTTGTAGAGACTGATTCTTCCTCCTTTAGCTCAAACTCTATTTTCTTAGGTTCCTTTTGTAGGACTTCATGTTTAATAACATATTTCACCTCTCTAAACACCACATTTTGGTTGTACACAACCTTACTTGTTTCTGGATTCCAAAGCTTAACCTTTTAAACCATCCTTATATCCAATAAAGATGCACTTTCAAATTTACTATCCAACTTTGTTCTTTTATCCTTTGGAACATGTACATATGCATCACATCCAAATACCCTCAGATGTAAAAGAAAAAGTTTCTTACCAGTTGATACCCCTTGTGGAGTCTTATCCTCCAACACTGATGAAGGTGATCTATTGAACAGGTAACATGCAGTCTCCATGGCCACTACCAAAAATTCCTATCCTAACTCGACATCACTGAGCATGCTTCTTGCCCTTTCCATCAAAATCTTGTTCAACTCCATTTTTTTCAGGTGTGTATGGAGTATTCTTTTGTTGTGTTATACCACACTTCTTACGGAACTCTTGAAATTCCTTCTTACAAGACTCTCCACCATTATCTGTCCTCAACACATTTATCTTTTTCTTTGTTTGGTTTTCCAGCAGAGCCTTAAATTCTTTAAACTTGTCAAAAACTTAAGATTTCTTCCCGAGGAAATATATCCATGTATTCCATGAGAAGTCATTTGTAAATGATACACAGTACACAGACTTTCCCAGTGATGGAACCGACACAGGTCCAAACACATCACTATGCACAAGCTCTATATCTTTTTCGCCTTCTTACCATAAGAGTGGAAACTCACCTGATTCTGCTTCCCATATACATAATTTTCATAGAAATCAAAATCTAGAGAGATGTTAGACATACCTTCTACCATACCATTACCATGAAGTATTCTAAGGCCCTCCTCTCCAATATGTCAAAGCCTTAGATGCTATAGCATGGTCTTTTCTCCAAATACCACTAGATTTTATGCTCCACTTTCAAGAACCATAGATCTGTTGCACCCATCAATAATAATGATACATTGAAGCTTATACAAATTTCCAATCTGAACTCCCCGCATCAATACTATTTCTCCCTAAACCATCTTGCAGGTGTATTTCTCGAACACTATTTTTACACCTGCATCATCTAACTTTCTTATAGAAATCATATTTCTGGCCAATGCAGGAATATGCAGAACACCCAAAAGTGTTCTAATCCTTCCACCTTGCAACTTCAACTTAACTTTTCCACGACCAAATATTATAGACTTCCTCTCATCCCTTAAGAAGACATCACCACCATCATATTTCTCATCCTCATATAACCACTCTCTATAGGGAGTGAAGTGCAAGGACGCATGTGAGTCAATCAACCATGCTTGATGATCTACATGTGTACTTGAAGAAGAAGCCAAGCACACATCCCCACCTTCATCTGAGGTGGTTTTTTCCTCTGCAGAAGGAGCATCATCAGACCCCTTTCCTTTCTTAGGAGCTTTAGATTTACAATCCCTTTTCTAGTGCCCTTCATTTCCGCATTTCTAGCACACCTTTACAGGCTTTCCTAGCGATTTAGATCTCCCACTCGATGAATTATTTTTGGTTTTGTTCTGGGACTATCCTCGTACAGACAAGGCATCACCATTCTAGCCCTCCATATTTTTATGTCTCATCTCCTCCGATACCAAGGATGAGACTATTTCATCAAAATGCAAAGCAATTCCATTGCTACCTATTGCAACAACTAGACTATCCCAAGAATCTAGTAGAGAACACAACAAACTGATGCACTTATCTTCATTTGAAATTTTATTATCAACATATAATAACTAGCTTACCACAATATTAAAATTGTTCATATTCTCTTTCATCGAGTCTCCATCTTTCATCCTTAGGTTATACAATTTTTTCCGTAGGAATAGTTTATTCACCAGAGACTTAGATTGGTACAAATTCCCTAACTTTTCCCACAAAACCTTTGTCGAAGCTTCCCCTGATACATTCAACAATTTTGAATTTGAGACACACAATCGTATTGTGCTCTTTGCCTTTTGATCCAACTTTTCCCAGTCTTCAGCTGATATTGTTGTTGGTTTAGGACCCGGATCTACCATGATCCACTGATCTTTATCCACCAACAAATCCTCCATCTTGCATTTCCACAACTCAAAACTTTGACCATTAAATTTATCGATATTTTCCTTTCCACTGCTTTCCATTTTATTTCTCCACAAGAATCTATCCTGCAGATCTCCCACTGAACAGGGTCTACCACAGGCCCGATCAAAAAACCCCTCAACAACAAAGGCGTCCCCTTGAAGCCAAAACAACTATGATACCAAATGTAGGTTTTAACGTCGTACATAAATTACCTACATACAAATTCTAAAAACATAAAATAAGCAATGGCGAGAGCATAAAACATAAAACAAATATACACAAAGATTTTCCCTTGGATCCCAAAACCAGGACTACCAGATTGATTTTTCATTATGTTCCTTTCAATGTTACAACACATATATATACATGTTCAAGCATCCATAAACCCCAATCCATTAACCCTGAATTAGAACATAATCGTAGTTCCCTTGACCGGATATACAAAATACCATGGACAAAATACTATCATGTCCAAAACCATGTACGAAATCCATGCACAAAACCATAGGTAGGTTTTCCCACCTAATATAGGGTTCAAAAAAAAATTTCCCTGGGTGGTGCCCTAGACCCTATGAATGGGGCTATGACCCCCCAGCACAACCTACAGGGGAGCTTCCGCCCCCGTGCGCATGGGGTAATCATGGAAAGAATATAAAACAACCAAACACTTAGGAACCATTCCAACCACTCACGTAGATAGCCCTGGGTCCCACTAAATTTTTTGACCACTTGACCATTGGACACTCTCATGATATAGGCCTACGAACATCCAAGAGGCTTTCTATGCTCTCTTGACAAGGCATGCCACTATCTAGGGACTATTTTGCTCAGTGTTGTACCAAAGTCCCCAGGATTTGAGCCACTTTTTCAGGCCTAGAGCCCTGGTCACTGCCCATAATTGAATGACACCTTCAAAATAGTAAGATAACAGGGAAACAATGATGCAAAAGTAAATACTTGAACAAGCCCTTAACCGGACCTCTGCTAGCCATGACAGTCATTTCGTTAAACATATAAAAAAATATGTAATCTGCAGGTGTAAACAATAGATTTAAGCATAGGGATCTCATACTTCTCTGAGAATCGCTAAGAACCATTGTTCCCTCATATCATTTGCTACATTATCATCTATTAGGTCATATATACATTGTCCATTCATTTACAAGTAAAAACATGATGAGAGTCATACATAACCACTCTCATAAAATATATACATAACCAACATAATAGCAACAAAAATACCAATGAAATCACAACCATATGATGCACATATAAACTAGTATAATACTCATAGAAATACAAGGAGAAATAACATCATATTGATGATGCAAAATCCAAACCCATGATGGGACTACCACGTTCCAATCAACCATAGAATGGCTGAGCCAAATCTCTCTTTAGACATTCACCCTCATTCCATTTTCCAAGTATGAATTTGAGACTCAAACCAAAATAACCAACCAGGGCATCCCGAGGCTAAACCACCTCACCCTCATCAATAGGAACTAGGCTTTACCATGATCTCCACCCGATCACTAGGCAAACAAGCATGAATGCCATCGGATTTCTCCACCTACACCGTGAGGAATTTTCATGTCTCCAAGTCTCTCAAGCATTACTGCAATCCACACTGGATCACTAAGCCCTAAACCAAGAACCACTCTCTAGGATTACCGCATATCCCAACCCAGAATTACTAGGCCCAATTGAGACCAAACCACCTCTTGGCTTTACCATATATCTTGTCATTCACCAAAAAGGATTCCTAGGCCCACCGAGGCAACACAAATTTGGCTTTACTGTAATCCACGGTCTTGTTCAGGAGTCACTAGGCCATGTGGTCTATCATTTAGAGATCCACCTCACTCAGCTTCGAATCCATTTGGCACTCTAGCTCAACCAAAACATGAGAACCCCATCACACCATGGCCATCCACAAATGGAAAGGTTAGACTGAAAACACTGTTACACCTCACAAAACCCATGCCATAACAACAAAAGAACCACATGCAATATCATGCATGCTAAATCTAGCAAGGAAAATACACATGCAAATCGATACCTGCAAAGAATCATGTTGTAGCTTCTTGATCCTACTCTTCCTTGCTTGATATTTTATTCCTCCTGCCTTCTTTTCCTTTCTTGATCCAATGCCAAAATGCGCCAAGAAAACTCTAAGTGTCCAAGAGTGAGAGAGAGAGCTCCAAAACTAAATTGACAAAAGGTTACAAACTGATCCTCAAAAGCCTTTTTATCAATTAGGCCTCAATTTTCTTCATTTTCCATTATTTTCCTTCAGTTTCCTCCTCACATGCAACCTGTGACCTTTCACCTTCCTTTTCTCCTAATTTCCATTATTTTCATAAATAAATGTGCCAAAAATGTCAAACTTCCTTTCCAAATTTTTATCCATTTCCTTTGCCAATTTCCTTAGCCATGATAAATCGATGAACACCCACACTAAGATGTTTTTCCCAACATTTAGCTTGGAATAAGTGTCCCATCAATAGTTTTTCCCAACATTTAACTTTTATTACATGGAATTTTCACCAGGGTTATTATAGTCCCCATTGATGACAATATCTGAGAATCTAATCCAAGAAGTGCAGAAGAGGGTGCACCATAATGCCAGAAACTCAACCCTGGAGTTCGATCCCTAACCATTGTACCAAAAGAATCTAAAAGGATGAACATGGTACAGGTAGATAGCCATACCACAACCACATAACCTGAATGATTTGGCGCCATCTGAGAGGCCAACGGGGAAATAAGTACAGAGGTTTATAGAAGAGTGGGCTGAGCGAGGTGAAAAGGAGGGCTCAACAGAGAATTCCTTATAGAATGCCAAGATCGAAGAGCTAATCTTGAAAACTTATAGCTCAATGGAATCAAAGATAAGGGCATCATGGGCTCTCTAGATGCCCCACATAAGAAAAGAGGGGAGATTCCTGAGGTTTTTATGAACAACAAACTAGTGATGGAGGCTATCAGAGATGTGTGACCAGATGGGACAATGTTGGAATCGAGGAGTCTAAGCACTTCAAGAAAAACCGATATAGAAAAAGGGAAATGAAGGAAAAGGTGTGTGGTCTCCTCACCGTGTTCCCTGCAAAGGCAGAAATGTCCTAGACCCAGAAAACCCCACTTGAAAATGTTATCCTAAGTCAAAATATGATTATGGGCCACCAACCATAGGAAATATTTGAGCTTCAGTGGTACGTACCATCTCCACAACGTGGGGAACCAAGAAAAGGACGGAGCCAAATCCACTTGTTGATCAATGATGTTATAGGCTTATTTTACAATTATTTGACCTTTGTGAAAGCTTCCCTTCCAATTTAATTTGTCCTGCAAAAGAGATAGAGAGATCCCAACTGGTTGCAAATTATGAGTGTACTCTGTCCATTCTAGAGAAAGATGTGCAGGAATGTTCAACATTTAGGCATCCATCCAATGTATATTAGAGGCACTTGCTTCATGAAAGACTGTTATATCCTTGAGCACTTGAATGTTCTTTTCCTCTAATTACTTCAATTTAGTTATATTTAAACTAAGCTATAGCTACTATATAAGATTTGTTCAATCAAGCTTTGACAAGATCTAAATACAGAGCATAATAAATGCATTGATTTCAAACTTTTGTGATCCATATTATTATTGTAAATGTCTTCTTTGTCTCGAGGATGAACGACATTAGATTGTTCGAAACATCAACCAAAAACTAATGATGTGATTTATCCAAATGACATTTACAATAATGATAAATGCAATTATCTTGGAAAGTAGAAATCTTGCTAGTAACGAAAATGCACACCTCAAACCAAAACACAAATAGTAGCATGAATATATCTCCTAGATCTCAACCTTCATGTTGTCAAATCGAGCCTTTTGAACTGTGCACATGGCCACTAATTCCTCATCCTGAATTCTTGACTTCAATTACTATCTCCTTCCTGAAGTGGTTGTGCTCAATATAGAAATCCCTGCGACTCCTTTTTAACGAGTCCTACATGAACACTTTGTTTTCACAATTTCTCAAACATAATTTCCCATTGTGGACATCACTCAATTGCACATGGGGTCTTGGAAAAGGTGTATGAGTTTGTGAGTTAGTGGAAGTTGTGTGTTTTTTCCACACAGATATTGAAGGATCTTGACTTGGCCCTAGGGATGGAATTTGATGGGCAAATTGCTCCATCATTAGGTGCTTTCCCATCAAATATAGTTTAAAAAATCATAAAACTGTCACATTCCTTTCTTGAAATTGCAAAGAGAATCGGGTAGGTGTGAAAACCATCAAATTTAACAGGTGAGTTTGTTTTGAAATTCCAACCCTCCACTGCCCCCCATTACCTAATGTAACACAACCTTGCAGCATAGGTCGCTTTGCACTTTGTTGCGCATCATCATTAACATGACGTTAGAGGCCTATATTGAAATTGTTGTAGGTATGCTGATTGTAATCACCAAAAAAATCTATAATTTTGATTAAATATTTCTAATTTAAAGTATTTGAATATTTAAATTTTTAATGTAAATTTGAATTTTACAAATTCTTATTTTATAATTTTGAATATTTTCTAATTTGATTTGAATTTTTACTTCAAAATTTTAACTATATTTTGCAAAGCAATCTTGTTTTTAAGCTATATTGACCAACACATTGCCGGAGGAAAAGGTAGAAAATCTCATTGGATCGGTCGATTCAGTACATGCGGTATTATTTATATTTAATCGGTAGCATGATCTAAGTAATTAATTAACTATTTATATTTAATCAGTAGCGTGATTTAAGTAATTAATTAACAAAAAATGGAGAAACTCCTGAGTACTGTATGCTATCATTTACATTTACGTTTGAATATTTACAAGTATCCACATATATAATACTTACTATTAAGTTTCAATTCTATACAAGTTTCAGTTCTCTAAAATTAAATTAGATGAAAGATTGAAAGGTTCAAATAAAGTAGGTTTATGAGCGGTAGCTGCATGAAAAGATATTTATCAATTTCAACTGTATATTCAAATTAAATTATTTTATTTTTATAAATAAATTTTGAAAGGATAAAGGCTAAAATTCTTTGAAATTGAAAATGATTTAATACTCATAATTAAAATACGATATGCTTATTAAATAAAATAGTTATATGGATAACTATTAAATATTAGAATATTTTAAAAATAGTTATAAATATTTAATGTAAATTTTATTTCATTTATTTAATAATTATTGATATTAAAATTTTACGAAGTATATTTCAAAATAAAGGCATCTATTCGAGGCTAAGTCACAGGACACGTCCCTTAGGGTCCCGTGTCCCGTATTTCGCGTATTGGACACGAAAACGGCCCTAATACGTGTCCAATACGATTTTGATCGTGTCCTAAAAATCGAATACGTATTCTCCGTTTTTTGGACGTGTCATGGATTTCGAATACGAGTATTTAAGGTATAGAATACGTGGCATTATCGTATTTACCATTTTGGAATACGTATTGGAAAAAAGACAGTTTGTTAACCCTACGCGTGGTTTATTCCGGTTCTTTTCGTTCGAATTGTTGGAGCATCTGCCGTCTGGAGCTGTCTGCCGTCTGCTGTTAGCGCTGTCGTCGTGTGTTGGAGCTGCCGTCTGGAGCTGTCTGCCGGTTCTTCCGTCTACCGTCTGGAGCGTTCGCCGTCTGCTGTTAGAGCTGTCGTGGAGCTGTCTGCCGTCTGGAGCGTTCGCCGTCGAGATCCTGTGTGCGTGCCAGCGTGGTCGGTTCTTCGTTCGACTGTCGTCGTGTGGGTGCCAGCCTTGTTCGAGCTAACTTGTAAGCCACCAGTTATGCGTGTCAACGGCATGCATTACCATACTCTCTTAACACTTCAATGAGCATCAGTTTAGAATCCAACTTTCATTGTCTCGTAAGCTTTTTTTTTAAGATTCTGGAATCTACTGTTTGTTGGAACCCTGAAACCTTTTGTTCGAGGATTATCTTGAGTATTCCATCTTGCCAGGAGACAATAAACTTACAACAGTGCAAACCATGCATGCTTTCTGGCATTATTAAGGTTAATTTTTGGTGAGGGCTGTCAAAATTTTTACAGTCTAAAGACACTAAACATTGTTCCCATCTATTAGTCTCTGTCTATTTGAAGTATTCAATACAATGTATTGAGCTGCAAGGCGTTGAAATTTTGAGAATCCGACTTTTATTGCAAATTCAGAAATTTCATCCCAGCCTTGAGGTTTCCTTTATCTGTTTTCTGTGAACTTACAGCCTTGGCCCTTAGGGCTGATGTTGAAATATTAATTTACAACAGGCAGTTCGAGGAAATAAAATATCAGTCAAGTGTATATCAATACTACAAAGTTTCAGCCCTTAGGGAACACTTCCCATTGATACTCCCATAATTATAATTGATACAGCTGATAACTAGAAATGGAAAGGGCTCTGTGTGAGGTCTGTTGTGCTTCAGGACAGCCATAATTGCCACTTCAATTCGTGCAAGCAGGTGGTCCTCATGAGGTTCATAACTGTACACAGAATTGTCCACTATACACAGAATTGTCTACTCATTATGACCAGATCTAGTCTTCGGTCCTCATGAGGTTCATAACTGTATGGTAGTCTGCATCTATGGTTCACTTGGCAACTCTGGGAGTCATGCTCATCATTTATACACAGTAACATCATCTGAAAGATGTAATGCATTAAGACTGTTCTTAATTTGATAGTGACTGTGAGCTGTAGAAGAAAAGCATACCTTCAATTGTCGCTTCAAATTATCAAATAAGAATTCTATTCACTCGTGCAAACCTTCATACATTGGACAGACCTCCACACATTGCTTATTGAACCAAGTATTGTGCAGACCTCCACACACTGTATGTAACCTTCAGCGCTGATCCTGATTATTAAAGCACAGAACGTCCTTGACTGTAAAAGACTGTTAGCATGAACTAGATGACTAGGCTTAACCATCATCTAATGCTTCTCATTGAATAGATGGCAACCATCTGTTTTGTTATCAAGAAAAACAGCGCTGAAGGAGAAACTCTTCTCGCCATATTGTTGACAGTCCACCAATCTAGACATTTTCAAAGACTCCACATGGCACAAACTGATCTGCAAATTAGTTGAAGCCATCCCCTCCAAGTCACTTGTTGAGCAGCTCACATAGACTCCTCAATACAAACTGTAAGGGCAAATGACCAACACTTCCACAAAACAAAGTTAAAAGGGCCTTCCAATCTGTGTTCATATCTAAAACTGACAGTATAGACAGCATGCTAAAAGATTTTACCAAGGCA
Source organism: Pinus taeda (assembly GCA_000404065.3). Classification (NCBI taxonomy): domain Eukaryota; kingdom Viridiplantae; phylum Streptophyta; class Pinopsida; order Pinales; family Pinaceae; genus Pinus; species Pinus taeda. The sequence goes on from APFE030895479.1 coordinate 131,626, forward strand.
GCCACAGGAAACAATATCTTTAAAAAACATGACCTTCAGCTCATATGGGGAAATTTACAGTATTTTTAGAGGAAGAGGATGCTAGAACCTTCATGAAAGCCAATTGAGGCCTCAGTGGAAATCAGTCTACTTAAGACACCTGTGGCTGTCAGTTTTGCTTCTAAATTGGAGTGGTTGTTGTAGGGACTAATTTCATGGACTGAAGTTTCCAATAGTATCAAAAAAATCAGAGTTCTGTTATTAACCAGTGCCACTAGTCTGTGAAATCTCTTCATCAAGAACACATTCCAAGCTACTATTTACTAATTTAGGTGAATATTCCCTGTTCGAGTTGCTATGTAAGCACACAGTCCACACTCCAAGCACCACAGTCCACCCAGTCCACTATCTGAATTCTGTTCCACCATAGTTACAAGTACAGCTGAAGTATGTTACAACTACAAGTGACAAGATATCAATAACTGCAGTAAGTTATATGATATATGATTATATCTAAATTAAAAAATTTCTAATATGCCTGATGTTGATTTTGTTTCTTTTGTAGGTGAAGGTGTGTGGAAATGGCTCAATCATCCAAGGCAGCCGGCAGAGGTCAAAGGAAGGGCAGTGCTTTTCGTGGTCCCCCCCCTCCAAGTGTTTCTGTTTCACCTTCTCCTGGTCATAGTGCTCCAAGTGTTTCAAGTGAAGCTGTAGGTGTTCAGCCAACATCAACATATGATGCTGTTGCAGCAAGACAACAAGCACAGCTAAAAAAATACCCTCTTTCGAAGTATGTAACCAAGAAGCATGTGCCAAAGACTGGTCCGGGAGGGAATGTGCATTGGTCTTGTAATTTCTGCAAGGGTGAATTTAAGAGCACTTACTTTCGAGTTAAGGGCCATTTGTTGGGCCTTCCATGTGGAATTGGAGCATGCAAAAAGATCAGTCCTAGAGAAAAAATGGATTTGGAAAGGGAGGATGCAGCTGGCTTTGGGAATGTGGTGGCGGCAAGCAGGAAAACTAGTAAAAATGAAGATCCTCTTCCATTCTTCAGGAATTCTAATAGTAGTTGATTTGGGAGAAAAGAAATTCAGCCAGCAAAAAAGAGGGCAGCCCAAACTTATGGTGGTCCAATGGACAAGATTTTTCGGCGTGAACAACGAGATGAGGTTGATCTTACATTGGCATTCTTTTTCTATCTCAACTTCATTTCTTTTAATGTTGCACGGTCTCCTATGTTTATTGAGATGTGTCGAGCTCTAGTTGATAGGGCTCCAATTGGGTATGTGCCTCCAAGTTCAGAAAAACTTAGAACCACATTGTTGGTGAAGGCAAGGAAGGAGGTGGATAAAATTCTACAACCTATTAAATCATCATGGATCTCATCTGGTGTCAATATTGTATCTGATGGATGGACAGATACAACACGCCATCCTCTCATCAATTTCATGGTATATTCTCAAAATGGACCGGTTTTATTGAAAGCAGTTGATGCTCTTGGACAATACAAGGATGCACAATATATGGGTGAGCTGTTTATTAAAGTTATTGAAGAAGTAGGCATTGAGAGTTGTGTGCAAATCATCACAGATAATGCACCTGTTTGCAAAGCAGCTGGCTTGATTGTGGAAATTAAATATCCACAAATATTTTGGACACCATGCATTGTTCACTCTTTGAATTTAGCACTCAAATCTATTGCTTCAGATGTGACATGGATTGGCAATCTTCTTGAGGATGCACGCCATATCCGAAATTTTGTGCAAAACCATACCAATGCCCTCACAATATATAAAGAGTACACACATCTATCCTTGTTAAAGATTGCAGATACTCGGTTTGCTTCCTCATTCATCATGCTTAAGAGGTTGAAGGAGGTGAAGGCCGCTCTTGGGGCCATGGTTATTTCAGATCTTTGGACTTTTTGGAGAAAGACGGATCAAGCAGCTTCAAAAAAGGTAAAGGACACAGTGTTAGATGATGGTTGGTGGGAAAGGGTGGATCTTACCATAAAGATCATGAACCCTATCATTTCTTTTTTGCGGTTTGCAGACACGGACCAGCCCATCTTAGGAGAGGTTTATGAGGGTTGGGATTCCATGATTGAGTCTGTGAAGACTATTGTTATGGAGAACGAGTGCCCCACATATGAGACATCAACAGAGAGTTTATGGTCCACCATACAAGATATTCTTATCTCTAGATGGGATAAGAATTGCACACCTTTGCATTGCTTAGCTCACTCTTTGAATCCCAAGTACTACAGTCAAGAGTGGCTCCGTGGTGGGACTTCACACAGATACCCTCCTCACATGGATGGAGAGATTTCACAGGGGAGGAAGATAGCATTCAGAAGGATATTTCAGGATAACACATCTTTTCTTGAGGTGGAGGAAGGCTTTGTAGAGTTCTCCACTGGCACCAGGAGATTTGGGGCGTATGATGTACTTGGAGATAGGGGGTCAAAAGTGCCTATGCATGGTGGGCAACTCATGGGGCTTCATGCCCTATTCTACAACAGTTAGCCTTGAGGGTCCTCTCTCAAATTACTTCATCTTCTTGTTGTGAGAGGAATTGGAGCACTTACGGGAATCTTTATAGTTTGAAAAAGAGCAAGCTTGACCAATCCAGGGCAGAGACAATGGTGTATGTGCACACCAACCTTCGTCTTATTTACAGGCAGAGAGAGGAGTGGTTGAAGGGAAAAACAAAGATGTGGGATGTGTTTCCTGATGATATGGGCTTGGATGACAGCATTGAGTTGGCATTAGCCAACATGGATCTTAATGACCCAGTGCTAGAGCCAGTGACTTTTGATGATGAGACACAACATATTGAGGGGTCATCCTCCACAGCAGCAGATCCTGGATTGGACATAGAGGAGGAGGATGGAGTACAGTCAGATGGCAATGGCAGTGATGGTGACTATGACATAGAGCCAGAGGACATGGACTATTGATAGAGTGATGACTCGATGAGTCATGACTCATGAGTCATGACACATGGACCAATACCGAGATATGATATTCCTACTTATTTTGTATCTAGTATCTACTCTTTTGTATTTTCTATTGGCATTCTCTCAGGACTCAGGAGTCAGTATCTACTATGAATCTATGATCTATGATCTATCTTAGATTGTACATTGTAAACACTGAAAGTGAATAGTGATACATTTTGATTTTGATGACTTAATGGAAAATATGCATTTTATCATTATGGTTTTAATATCTAAGTTCTAAATTTATAATTAGTAGTTACTAGTAAGTACTTACTAGTTACTACTTAGTTTCTTATGTGCTTGTAAGTTGTAAATTTTGATTCTATTTATTTTTTTAAAGTGAACTATGAACTTTGAGAAGTAATTATATTTTAATTTGATTAGATAAGCTGCAGCCTGCAACCTGCAATTTAATATGGATAAAAAACTATATTTCGGT